>JAGFNQ010009011.1:0-12595 GCA_024364735.1 Boesenbergia rotunda | reverse complement strand
CAAACCAATAGAAGGAAAGGCCAACCGAAGAAAGGACGAACCAGCTGAACCCACAAATGACAAAAGCAAGCCCAACGTGACTTGCTACGAGTGCAAGAAGAAGGGCCACTACAAGACGGAGTGTCCAAACCTAAAGGAGACCAAAAAGACAAGAATAAAGAAAGCACTGCAAGCAACCTGGGACGAATCTTCCTCAGAAGAAGAAGAAGAAGCACCTCAGTCAAACCTACTAGCCCTGACCGCCTCAGAAGAAGTCGGGACCGGAGTCAGAATCTGAACAAGACGACGGCAGACTAACCTTTCAGATGACGGCGAAATCAAGGTAAGTGGTTTCAATAGAAGTCAATTAAATGAACTTATTTCATATCTTTCTCGAGATTTGGCGAAAGCCAAACTCCGAGTCGAATCCTCCGACAGGAAGTAAAACTCCTGAAAGAGGGAGCTGACTCTAAATCCTTAACCGAGAGAGTTCAAGAAGGAACTCCTACTCAAGTTGAAAAACTTGAGAAGAGAACTCCTCCCTGAAAACTCAGTTAAGGATCTTAGAGCTGCTTAGAATGATTCATTTCTGGTTCCAAGGGTCTTGACATGGTTCTTGGAAAACAGAAGTCCGTTCTAAATCGATCCGGACTTGGCTATAGAACCAAATCTCGACAAAGATCTTACTTGCTGTACTGAATCAGTCCAGAAGTAAAATTCAGGCATGGGTACCTAAACTGTACCTGAACAAACCAACTGGATCAAATCAGTATTGGATCCCCAAGGACAAGATTCACATCTTGCCTAATCATTATCGTGGCTTTAGTCCAGGGGGAGCCAAACTGAAAACTATATTTATTGTTAGATAAAATTTAATTCTTCATTGCAAATTGCATGTTTGATTGTTTATTTAAATTTCTGCAATTTACCATGCTTAGAAATAGTTAGTATAAGGACTGAACAAACCTAACTGAAATTTGACAACATAGTATTGGATGGAGGTGAGATGATAGTACGTTAGGGAAACCAATTCTAATAAGATCAAGTTTACTTGGTCTCTTTAGACTGGTGAAACTAGCCGAAGCTACCGATCCAAAATACAAACTAGTTAGACCAGAACTTTTCAAAGATTAATTTTGAAAATGAAATTTCATTAAACGGCTTTGTCAAGGAAAGGGTTGATGATCCAATAAGGCTACGGCCAAAGAAGGCCTAGTGCCTCGCCAAGACCTGGAAGCCAATTTTTGAATTTCAAATTTAAATTACTTTTTGTCAAATTCAAATCTAACACAAATTTTCAGTTAAGTATAGATTCAAACATTCTCTTTCAAAATAAACTTAACTGTTTTCAAAAATTAATTTAAGGCTTTCAAAATAAATAATAATTTTTCAAAATAATTTTACTTATCAAAACCTGTCTCACAAAACCTATAAGGCTAATGTGGTTGAAAACCTTAGATTTGGGTGAGACAGACTAGGTAGTGAAACTTAATTTAAGCTATTCCTGACTCTAATTGGATCCAAATCAATAAAACTATTTATGTGTAGGAACATAAAGATTTGGACCAATAGATGTTGGATAGCGATTGCTCCAGACACATGACTGGAGATAAATTGAAGTTCACCAAACTTAAGTTCAAGGACCTAGGCTCAGTGGCATTTGGTAACAATGCTACACTCAAGGTAATTGGGTCAGGTAATATTGAGCTTAAATCTGACTTTATTATTAAGAAAGTTCTTTTGGTTGAAAACTTCAAATTTAACTTGCTTAGCATAAGTCAGTTATGTGATTCTGGTTATATAGTCACCTTCAACAATTCTAACTGCCTAATTAGAAATGTACAAGACCCAGAAATCATACTTAAGGGCACTAGGAAAAATAATGTATACACTATAAACCTTCCCTCAGTACCCAAATGTATGTTAACTCAGTTAGAACAATCGAACCTCTGGCATAGGAGACTAGGTCACACTAATCTGAGGACTATCTCAAAAGTCACCCAACTTGGCCTAATCAAAGGAATCTCCAAAATTAAAAACAATGAAAACCTAATATGTGAATCATGTAATCAAGATAAACAAACTAAATCTAATCACAAACTAATCCAATCTGACCTAACTCAAACCACACTTGAGCTCCTGCACCTTGACCTATTTGATTCACATGGAGCCAAGTCACTAAGCGGGAACCGATACTGCTTAGTAATAGTTGATGATTATTCTAGGTTCACCTGGGTTAGGTTTCTAAAAACCAAAGATGAAACCCTAAACCTATATAATGATTTCTGTAAATTAATTGAAAATCAAAACGATACTAAAATTAAAAGACTTAGGAGTGACCACGGGGGAGAATTTGAAAATCAACGGTTCGAGGAATTTTGTAAGGTCAATGGGTATTTACATGAATTTTCATATCCTAGAACCCCCCAACAAAATAGGATAGTCGAAAGAAGAAATAGAACATTACAGGAAGCCGCTAGGGCTATGCTCAACGAATTTAACCTAGCAAACCAATATTGGGCAGAAGCGATTAGTACGGCTTGTTACATCCAAAATAGGGTTCTGATTAACAAGCGACACAACAAAACACCCTATGAACTGTACTACCATAGGCTCCCAAATCTACACTACCTAAGGGTCTTTGGATGCAAAGTCCATATCCTAAACACCAAAGACTACTTAGGGAAATTTCAGTCCAAATCAACCCCAGGTATCTTCCTAGGATACTCAACCATAAGTAGAGCCTATAGAGTTTACAACAAACAAACTAAGAAAATTGAAGAAACAACAAACTTAATATTTGATGAATAAGTCAACTCAACATCTGATAATCCAGACCTAACTTCATCAAATTCTGATCAAGAAAATAATGAACAAACTAGTGAACCTTTAATTGAACCCTTAAACGAACTAACTATTGAACCAATTAATGAGTCAACTGAACCAATTATCAAACCAACAATTGAACCAGCTCAAAGAGTCGAATCAAATAGTGAACCAAACCGACCAGCCGGACCTGAGGCTAAACCAAGTTCTAGACGAACCTGTAGGACCGGTGCCGTCGATAGAGGGGGGGTGAATATCGATCGTGAAAAATCTTTCACTATTCTTCGTAAAACTTTTGTTCTGGACTTAGAATATTAGTAGTGCAGCGGAAAATAAATAGAACGAAAAAACAAAGCAAAGAACACAGCGGATTTTTACTTGGTTCCCGACCCCCCAGGGTCAGTACATCCAAGGCCTATGCACGGGAACGCCCATCCTCTATTGGTCTCCTTCCCGGACTTTCCAGAGGCGGAGAAACCCAACTTACAGTGCAAGATTACAAGAAATAATATAGAAAAATTAAGTGCGTAATTAAATGAATGCAAACCAACAAGACAAAGTATGAAGCTCGGCCGATCTGGACCTCCGAAGTGCCGCGCACCTCCTCCTGGAGCCTCCCGGTCGTAGAGCCTCGTCTTTAGCAAGTTGTCATCGGTCAGAATGCTTGGAATGGTTCTTGGAAGTCGTGTCTGAAGCAGAGGGGTCGAAGCCCCTTATATAGGCCTCCTGGGGGCGCCCTGGACGCTGGGGGCGCCCTGATAAACCCGGTAAAACTTTATCCCTGCGCCGACCTCGCCGCAGCAGATAAAACCTTTGACCAGGGCGTCTCGAATGCTCCGGACGCCCCTGTGAAGGCTTATCCTGTGTTCTGACTTTGAAACAGTAAAACAGCTTCGAATCCGGGCACCCCGGACGCTCCGGGCGCCCCGGTTGACACCTGTTCTGCTTGCTTCACCATAACACTGCTTTTGTTCATTGGCTGGGGGCGCCCCCACTGTTGGGGGCGCCCCTAATGATGGGGGTGCCCTGCTTCAGGGCTGGCATCCACTTGCTTTGCCTTCCTATCTTGGAACCTGCAAGATATACAAACACAAAGCAAATATATATATGATATTACCCTTAAGGACTTGGTTCGGACTTCGGATTTGCACGAAACCCTAGGTCAAACCGGCGTAACTTCCCACCCCCGAGAACGCGTCTTTCACCTACTCCTTTCAGGAGATGGTTGCCACCCAGCCCTTCGGGTGGACTTTTACTTAGCTTCCGATACTCCCGGACCTCGAGACGCTCAAACCCTGACCCGTCTCTACTCCTGTCCTTAGTGATCGCTCAGCTAAGTTGCTCAGTCCCTCGGACCAAGACTTCATTCCCCAGTAGTCCTTCGCCAGGTGCCTAGCATCCCTTCGCTAGGTCTTCTATACCTAGCAGCCCTTCGCTTGGTGCCTAGCAGCCCTTCGCTAGGTCTTCTATGCCTAGCATCCCTTCGCTAGGTGCCTAGCAGCCCTTCGCTAGGTCTTCTATGCCTAGCAGCCCTTCGCTAGGTGCCTAGCAGCCCTTCGCTAGGTGCCCAGCAGCCCTTCGCCAGGTCTTAGGGTTTCGATACCTAGCAGCCCTTCGCTAGGTGCCTAGCAGCCCTTCGCTAGGACTTAGTGTTTCGATACCTAGCAACCCTTCGCTAGGTGCCTAGCATCCCTTCGCTAGGTCTTAGGGTTTCGATACCTAGCAGCCCTTCGCTAGGTGCCTAGCAGCCCTTCGCTAGGACTTAGTGCCCAGCTTCACTCACCAGGTCTTAGTACCTAGGTTAACTAGGACTTTTCTATAACTTAGGTTACATCTCTTTTGCTCCCCTTTGTCTGTTCATTGTATCACTGACTTAAGTGTATTGTCAAACATAAAAACATTTAAGGAAGAACATCATTGATGCAACTTGCACCAACAATCTCCCCCTTTTTGATGTTTGAGAATAACTTAAGTTAGATTGGTTTAAGGGGCTAACTTACCATCCTTGGGATCAAACTAAAACATGACCTTAGTTTTGAAAAACATTTTGATCAAATGGTCCTTTGGTAAGAAGTTAAAAAATTTTTCTATAACTTAAGCACACCTCTCCCCCTTTGTCATACATCAAAAAAAACTTGCACCAACAATGAGAGTATTTTTGAAAATACTTAGTATAAAATTTTGAAAGCATAGCATAAAACTAATACTTAAGTATTTTGAACTTAGACAACTTAGACAATTTTGTTTTAAAAAAATGCCAAATATTTTGAAAGATGATCTTTGAGGCATGCAACTTCTTTTGAAAAATAATAGATTGAGTAGTTTTGAAAAATGATATTTTGAAAAATTCATATTTTGCAAGTACTAATAAGTACTTGTAAGTTATTTTTGAAGAATGATCAGATTTTGAAAAATAATAAGTAATTTTTGAAAAATAATAAGTAATTTTTGAAAAATATAAGTACCTTTGAAAAATGTATTGAGTTTTTTGAAAAAAATAGGTACTTTTGAAAAATACAAACAATTTTTTTTAAAAATTAAGTACTTTTGAAAGAATATTAGGCTTTGAAAGACATAAGTACTTGTGAAAACATAATATTTGACTTCACTTGGTTTATTTTCCAGTCTGACACCATCCTGGGAATCCTTGTTGACTACAAGGACATTTCCTAAGTGTCCTGGAAATTTTCCAACCCAAGTAGCTATTATTTTAAAATTTTCATAAGTCACAGAATAATTAATTTTGAAAAATGTAAAAATTTTAAATTTATAATACTTGATTTGGTTTATCTTCCAGTCTGACACAATCATAGGAAACCTTGTTGACTACAAGGATATTTTCCTAAGTGTCCTGGAAGATTTTTCAAACTCAAGATATTATTTCAAATTTATCAAAATCAGATGAATTTTTGAATTTTTTTAAAAAATAGATAGCATTTTAAAATAATACTTATGTTTTCAATAGAATTTGAAAATACCGCACATGAATACATTTGAAATATTGAATAATTCTTTTAATTTGACCTCCCCCTAAACATGACCCAGTCCTGGGAAGCTTGTTGACCACAAGTACTCTTCCTCTGAGTCTTAGGGTTAATTCAGATCAAAAGAATAATCTAATAATTTAAAATAATTTAAAACTTGTCAGAAAGTTGTCTCAGACTCCCCCTAAATCTTACACGCCCTAGGAGTCCTTTTAGATCAAGAAGTGGACCTTCCTCTGTGTCTTTAGGGTTTATCCCTAAACTCAAATGAACACCAACTTTCGGGAAGATAGGTTTTGAAAGTATAATTTGGAAAGAAGATAAATTGGAAAACATATGCGATAAAAATTAAGGTATAGTTTTCGAAAAATAATTTTTAATGAAAAGAACAAAACACTCCCCCTGCATCCAACACCGTTTGACTCTAACTAAGTGCCTTAAGGAACTTTAGTGTTGTCCTAAGAGGCTTGTGTCTAATTGAGTGAGTCAAGCAATTTTTGAAAGGATATACTTTTTGAAAAATGTATTATCAGTATAATCATTCAGACAAGCATGAATTCCATAAAAACATTATTATGTTGAAACAATATTTTGTAAATATATTTTTAGGAAAATATTCTAATGATTTTGAAAAACAATTTTGAAAAATACTTTTCAATTCGTTAGTCCTTAACATCTCACCCATTTTAGATGTATCAATACAATAAGCATGGTTACCTTATAGGTGTATTGTGAGATGCTTGAATTATTTTTCTTAATTTATTATTAATTCTAAGATTTAACTGAAGCTTGTGTTAGATTCAAATCTGACAAGAGTAAAATGAATTTGATTTTCTGTAATTGGCTTCCAGGTCTTGGCGAGGCACTAGGCCTTCTTTGGCCGTAGCTTTATTGGTTCATCAACCCTTTCCTTGACAAAGCCTTTTATAGAAAATTCATTTTCAAGTTATTCTTGAAAGATTTTGGTCTAACTAGTTTGAGTCTTGGATCAGTAGCTTCGGCTAGTTCCACCAAGATGGCTTCCCTAACGTACTATTATCTCACCTCCACCCAATACTAGGTTGATCAAGTTTCAATTATTCTTTTTCCTATAGCCATTCTAAATTATGCATAAAATTTAAATATGAATGACATGTCAGTAGCAAATGCATGGCAATTATGCATGAGTCAAACAATTCAAATCATTTTATTTAAGTTTCTAAAAATGTATCAAATTCCCGATTTGATACATGTCGTGTGAACCCGCGAATATGCCAACCCATTTTGACATATTTAATTTTATTAAATTAATTGTTATAGTTTTGGTAAAATTTTACTTTAGTTTGCGTTTAAGTTATTTAAGATTTTAGTTGGATTCAGGTTAATTAAGAATTAATTGAGGTTGAATTAATTAGAATTTAATTGATGTTGAATTAAATTAATTTAGATTTAAATTGAATTTAATTGATTCAATTTTATTTGACTTACTTTAAGTTTGATCTAAGTGAATTGATTTTAAGTTAAATTAATTAAGATTTAATTTGAAGTAATTTAATTTAATTAAGATTTAATTAAATTTTAATTTGAATTTAATTTGAATTAATTTTAAGAATTAATTCAAATTTAATTAATGTTTAATTTGGATTTAATTTGAATTAATTTTAAGAATTAATTCGAATTAGGATTTAATTTTTATTTAATTAATTTGAATTTGAGTAATTAAGATTTAATTAATATTACAATGATTAATTAATAATTGTGGGTTTAAATTCATCATTTTCATTATTTCGAAAATTTCTTCTTCATCTTTATCTTTCTTTTCAAGTTTTTCTAATAATTTTGATTTATTTGAATTTTTGTAATTTTTATTAACTATGGCCTTTATCTTAAATAGTTCTATATCCTCCTCAAGATTAGATCTTTCAATATCCTCACAGTGGGTGGAGTAAAATGGGTCACTAGTTAAATTTTTGTAATAACTTTCAAGATTATCTATAATTAAGTTATCATCTAGGAGAATTTTATCTTTATTATCCTCAAGAATATTTTCAACAAAATCATCTTTATCCTTAAGATTTCCAATAATTTCAGGGTTATCTTTAGAATTATCCTTAAGGTTTTCAAATTTGAATTCGGAATTATCCTTAGGATTTTCAAATTTGAATTTTGAATTATCCTTAAGTTTAATTTTATCTGATTTAAAATTATCAGACGTAAAATTATGAGAATTAATTTTATCAAAATAATTATCAGAGTTAATTTTATTAGAATAATTATCAGAATTAAGTTTATCAGATAAATTATCAGAATTAATTTTATCAGATAAATTATCAGAATTAATTTTATCAGATAAATTATCAGAATTAATTTTATCAGATAAATTATCAGAGTTAATTTTATATCAGAGTTAATTTTATCAGAAAAATTATCAGAATTTATTTTATCAGAAAAATTATCAGAATTAATTTTATCAGAAAAATTATCAGAATTAATTTTATCAGAAAAATTCTCAGAATTTATTTTATTAATTTTCTGAATTGATATTCTGAATTAAACAATTAATTTCGGATATTTTGATCATATTCACGTTTTGTAATTTAACATGCAAAGAGTTAATTTTACTATGCAGTAAATCTACTTTATCAGAAAAATTAACTACTTTATCACATGGCAGTGCAGGAACTTGTAAAATTTTTGGAACATAAATCTTGTGTACCTTCGCCGGACACTTGTTTTTGTAATGTCCGTATTTCTTGCATTTAAAGCATTGTACGTGACTTTTGACCCTCCGGTTTCCTGGCGCTGGTGCCTCCTTTGCCACCGGTGATGTAGACCGAATCTTACGAGTAGGGCACTGATTTTTGTAGTGCCCTCTCTCCCTGCATGTGAAGCATGTAATATGAAATTTAAAAACAAACATTTAAATAAAATATACCTGATTCACCCAAGGGACCCCCTCAACTCCTGGCGTCGTTGCTCCGTCGGCGGTTAGTCCGGTGAAGAGCGGCTCCGCTCTGATACCAATTGTAGGACCGGTGCCGTCGATAGAGGGGGGGTGAATATCGATCGTGAAAAATCTTTCAGAATTCTTCGTAAAACTTTCATTCTGGACTTAGAATATTAGTAGCGCAGCGGAAAATAAATAGAATGAAAAAATAAAGCAAAGAACACAGCGGATTTTTACTTGGTTCCCGACCCCCCAGGGTCAGTACATCCAAGGCCTATGCACGGGAACGCCCGTCCACTATTGGTCTCCTTCCCAGACTTTCCGGAGGCGGAGAAACCCGACTTACAGTGCAAGATTACAAGCAATAATATAGAAAAATTATGTGCGTAATTAAATGAATGCAAACCAACAAGACAAAGTATGAAGCTCGGCCGATCTGGACCTCCGAAGTGCCGCGCACCTCCTCCTGGAGCCTCCCGGTCGTAGAGGCTCGTCTCTAGCATGTTGTCGTCGGTCAGAATGCTTGGAATGGTTCTTGGAAGTCGTGTCTGAAGCATAGGGGTCGAAGCCCCTTATATAGGCCTCCTGGGGGCGCCCTGGACGCTGGGGGCGCCCCGATAAACACGGTCAAACTTTATCCCTGCACCGACCTCGCCGCAGTAGATAAAACATTTGACCAGGGCACCCCGGACGCTCCGGGCACCCCTGTGAAGGCTTATCCTGTAACGCCCGACCTTATATCTACCCTAAAGGCGGGGTTACGGGTCCATACACTCATATCATACAATCATGTTAAGCATGTATATCCAAACAAAACAGTTACATACAAGAAATGTAGTAGGCATGCCTATTGAAGACTAATTTACCAAGCATGGTTTTTCATTTCTTTTATATCTACATGCATTTACAACCTAATAGGAAGATCATGTATCACACTAAAGCATGGTATAAACATGGTTTGAACAAGATACCACATAGGAATATAGCAAGAGTTATCTAGTCTTAGATACATGCAAAGGAAGCATTCATAAGAAACAGAAAATAGCAATTATCTAACATTTTACTTAGCATGCATACTACAAAGTTTAGACATTAATGATAGTGTTATCTAGCATGACATGGGTTCCATATCCCTAACTTAATCACAGTAGAGTAGTCATGATCACACATTCAGAGTATAGCAATAAAATTTCAATCTTTCATAGGAAGCAGTTAGATTCTAGACAAACTAAGGTAGATAGAATCTTTCATCCTTTCCCGAGCCATCACCACACACATCCTCCAACCTTCCCTCTGCCTCTTCCTTTAGTTCGAGTATTTCTTACCGCTATCTGCAGCATAAGAAAAATAACAGGAACTAGTAAGCAAAACATGCTTAGTAAGAATCCGGGCCTACTCGCAAAATCCATATCAATACATCATATCATGTACACAATTATCAGATAAAATTATCAGCATCATAAGCATCTCATCAAAGCATCATAAACATCACATTAATTTATCTCTAAGTACTTTACGGAACAAGATCACATGATGAGAAATGTTTTTCAAAAAGGTTTCATAATGGTAAGTACTTCAAAATATCATATCATCATCCAGGGCCCAGTTGTCGTACCACATCATGCGCGTTCCCTAATAAATTGGGGTAGCGAGCCACCAATCTAATTAGAGCAGGACCCTTCCGTCCTACCAATGCCATGACCTTAACATGCTCATTGGATTTGTTTAACGACCCCCTTCCGAGTCGGGTAGACAACTTTCCAAAGTAAAGTAATTTATCATGCAATTACTCATATATGTATATGCCTAAAGGTACTCTTAATCACTTCTCAAAGGGACACACCACGCATTCGGGTGCTCTTGATCCCCTAGGGACACACCACGCATTCGGGTGCTCTTGATCCCAGTTTCAATAGAGTATCCTTTTTAAGCATATTATCAACCACTTCATGTTCATATCATAAGAGTGCCCCATGGGCTATAAGGCATGCTTTTATACCTAACAAGATAGGTCACATAAATTATACACACATCACATATGTAGTAGCATGCTTCATGTTAACAATTGACCATGGTTTATACTTCAAAGTGAGGTTAGATTCCACTAACCCTAACTTACAAGGGTGGCCGAATGGTGTAACATGGCTAGGCTAGGTTTTTGACATCCAACCTTCACACAAACATTCACACAAACATGTTATCTACACCACTAATCATGGGAACATAATAGGATATCAAGCAACACAAAAACTCTAGCCATTCTTCTCTTGGCCGAAACCTTGTAGGGTACCAACCCTACTTTTTGTCCTTCCAAAAATTTGAAAATATCGTATATGAGTATAAAGTCCCTAGGGGTACTAGCATATATCAAAGCTTGATCAAAGACCCCCTTCTTGGACCTCCAAGCATAGGTGGCCGAAACCCATTAAAGGACAAAACCCTAGGTTTTGTTCTTGACACCATGAAGAAAATCCATCTACATGTATACCCTAAATCTTAAGGTCTTCCCATGCATCAAAGTTGGATCAAAAACCTTCTCTTGGACCCCTTACAAGAGTTGGCCGAAACTTCCACTAGGGAAGTTCTTGTAAATTTTCAAAAGGATGAAACAAACATACATTCAATAACCATTATGCCACAGGCGAGAGGATACTTACATCCTAGCGCTGGAATTTAACCTTCTTTAAATCGTAGGGTACCCTACACTTGGAGGGTATGCGAAGATCCTTTACTTCCAAATCTTCTCTAGGATTCTTGGTCTTGGTAGAGAGTGATGACCCTTGGACTCTCCTTCTTGCAATTGCCCTAGGGTTAAAACCCTAGGGTTCGAAAATGGAAAGGGAGAGAGGGCTAGGCTCGGCAAGAAGAAGAAAGGAGGAAGAAGAATGAAGTAACTTCCTCTAACTTCCTTCTCTTAATCCTATTTATACACCTTTTGTGAAGAAGCATGTCTCTTCACTATTACACACTTAACAAGCATGTTCCTTTCTCCTTCTACATGAAATATTGCTTGGTTCATTGGTTATGACATGGTGAGTGCAACTAGGAGGTCCAAGGTTCAATCCTTGCTTCCTCCACTTTGCACTTTCTTTTTAGCACCATTCATTTCCAAGCCCAATAAACCAAGCCCATCATGAAATTTCATAATATGAATAATATTTATGATTCAGAATATTTCATAAATATCCAAAAATATTATTTCATAATATTTTTAATATTCCATATTCATGAATATAATATTTCATGCTAATATTTCATGATAATAATATTTCATGAATATAATATTTCATGCATTCATAACATTTCATGGCATGTGATTGCATGAAATTCATAATCATTTATTATAACCATTTTCATACATTGTCATGATTTTACATTGACAAATTTGGGGTGTTACATCCTCCCCCTCTTATAGAAAGTTCGTCCCGAACTTTAAATAGTTCCGGATACTTTGATCGCATCGTATCTCCTGTTCCCAGGTGGCTTCTTCGAACTGCTCGTTCCGCCACAGACCTTTACTAAGGATATTTCCTTGTTCTTTAGTCTTTTAACTTTCCCGATCGAGGATCTGGATCGGTCGGGCGTTCGGAACTAAGACTCTCTTGTTCTTGCACTGGTGGGGGTCTATCATTTGACTCGCATCAGGGGTACACTTCTTGAGCATCGACACATGGAGACGTTGTGGATAGCCGTCATTTCTGGCGGTAGCTCCAGCTCGTAGGCCACCTTGCCTACTCGTCTCAAAATCTGATAGGGTCCCACGTATCGCGGACTCAGTTTCCCCTTCTTTCCGAATCTCATCACCCCTTTCATAGGGGCTACCTTCAGAAATACCGAATCCCCAACCTCGAACTCGAGCGGTCTGCGTCGCTTATCAGCG
>JAGFNQ010009010.1:34327-102962 GCA_024364735.1 Boesenbergia rotunda | reverse complement strand
AGCACAAATATCTGCACCAACTGCCCTTGAAATCTAAAGCACAAGCTCTGAGGATATCTTCTAGTACTTGATTAACTCTCTCTGTCTGACCATCTGTCTGAGGATGGAAAGCTGTGCTAAACTTCAGTTTGGTGCCTAGAGCTATCTGTACGCCTCCCAGAAGTGCGAAGTGAACCTACTGTCCTATCTGAAATGATAGTCTTAGGGACTCCATGTAGTCTGACGATCTCCTTGAGGTATAACTGAGCTAGTTGTTCCATGGAATAGGAGATCCTGATGGCTAGGAAGTGGGCAGACTTAGTCAATCTGTCTACTATTACCCAGATTGCATCATATCCATTCGTTGTTCTGGGTAGTCCCACTATGAAATCCATGGAAATATCTTCCCATTTCCATTCTGGAATCTGAATAGGCTGCAGAACTCCACCTGGTCTCTGGTGCTCTGCTTTGACTCTCTGGCAGGTCAAGCAGGTACTGATATATCTGGCCACGTCTCGCTTGAGTCCAGACCACCAGAACCTTTGCTTTAAATCTTGGTACATCTTGGTAGAACCAGGATGCATAGAGTACGGGGTACTGTGGGCTTCTTCTAAAATATTCTTTCTTAGTTCCTCATCATTGGGGACGCAAAGGCGGTCTCCAAGGTAGAGGATGCCACTATCTGATACTCGAAACTCTGATTTTCTGCCTCTTGGATCTCCTGCTTGATCTCTGGATCCCTGGGTCTTGACTTTGCTTTCTTTGTATATCCACAAGCAGGTTGACTCTAGAGTCAATGCAGAAAGTTGCCCAATTATTACCTCGACTCCAAAATCCTTTATTTCTTTCTGAAGTGGTAGAGACAGTGATGATAGGGACATCAGTGCTGCACAGGATTTTCTGCTCAGTGCATCTGCCACTTTATTAGCTTTACCTGAGTGGTAGAGGATTTCACAGTCATAATCTTTGACCAACTCTAGCCACCTGCGCTGCCTCATATTCAGATCCTTCTGAGTGAAGAAGTACTTCAAACTCTGATGGTCTGTGAAGATTCTGCACTGCACTCCATACAGGTAGTGTCTCCAGAGCTTCAGTGCAAAAACCACAGCTGCTAGCTCAATGTCATGAGTAGGGTAATTCTTCTCATAGTCCTTGAGCTGTCTGGAGGCATACGCTATTACCTTTCCTTCTTGCATGAGGATAGCTCCAAGGCCCATCTTGGATGCATCACTGTAGATGTCAAAGGCCTTGTCACTTTCGGGAACCGTCAGGATGGGAGCACTGGTCAGTCTCTTCTTCAGCTCTAGAAAACTGTGCTCGCATTTATCTGACCGTTCAAACTTCTTATTCTTTCTGGTCAAGGCTGTGAGTGGAGAGGCTATTCTGGAAAAGTCCTCCATAAATTTTCTGTAATATCCTGCCAGGCCTAAGAAGCTTCTGATTTCACTGGCATTCTTGGGTCTACACCAGTTGCTGACTGCTTCTATCTTGGCTGGATCAACTTGAATGCCTTCTTTGGATACAATGTGACCTAGGAAGGTCACATGATCTAGCCAAAACTCACACTTTGAGAATTTTGCATAGAGCTTTTCCTGCTGAAGGATCTGCAACACTATCCTCAAGTGTGTAGCATGGTCCTCTGGAGTCTGTGAGTATATGAGAATATCATCAATAAATACAATGACGAATTTATCGAGATACTCCCTGAAGATGTGGTTCATCAGCTCCATGAAGACTGCTGGAGCATTGGTTACTCCAAAAGGCATCACTACAAATTCGTAGTGGCCGTATCTTGTCTTGAAGGCCGTCTTGGGGATGTCACTTTCTTTAACCTTTAGCTGATGATACCCAGAACGCAGATCTATCTTTGAGAACACTGTAGCCCCTTTGAGTTGATCAAATAAATCATCTATTCTAGGAAGGGGGTACTTGTTCTTGATGGTTACCTTGTTCAGAGCTCTGTAGTCTATGCACAGACGCATAGACCCATCCTTCTTCTTGACGAAAAGTACAGAAGCTCCCCAGGGTGAATGACTCGGGCGAATGAAGCCCTTGTCTAGTAGCTCCTGGAGTTGCTCTTGTAATTCCTTCAACTCTGCTGGAGACATACGATAGGGGGCCTTCGAGACCAGACCGGTACCTGGTACTAGCTCGATCTCGAATTCCACTTCTCTATTGGGAGGTAGTCCAGGTAGTTCTTCTGGGAATACTTCTGGATACTCACAGACTACCCGTACATCCTCCTGCTTGCGCTCTTCTTTGCTTCTATGTCCACTATGCGTGCAAGAAAACCAGCACACCCTTGTTCTAGCATCTGGTGGGCTGCCAAGGCTGAGAGGAATTTCTGAGTCTTCCTCCTTGGGGCTCCTTGAAATTCGAACGGTGGTTCTCCTTCTGGACTGAAAACCACCTTCCTCCGGCGACAGTCCACTGAAGCGCTGTACTTACTGAGGAAATCCATGCCCAGTATGACGTCGAAGTCTTGCATCGCAAGGACTATTAGATCGACATATAGCTCTCGGTCTGAATCTTGATTGACACAGTCCGGAGCCGCTGGGTGGATTCCATGATCTCCCCTGAAGGGAGAGTTGTCAGGAATCTGGACTCCCAACTCTCTGCAGGCACCTGTAACTTACTAGCAAAAGGTACTGTATGAAAGAATGGGTCGCCCCAGTGTCAAACAGTGTAGTAGCTAAATGCTGAAAAATAACTATTTGACCTGTTACGACCGTGGAGGCGCTGGCAGCTTCTTCCTTCGTGAGGGAAAAGACTCTGGCATTGGTTGAAACTGGTGCTGCTTCCAACCTCCCTGACTGATCTGAGGTCCCTCCAGTATAGTAGGCATGTAGTGTAACTGAGGCTTGCCTCCATACTGTACGGACTGCTGAGGAAGTACCTTAAACTTGTTTGGGCAGTCTTTGGATCTGTGTCCCTCTTGTCCACATGAGTAGCATCCAGTTACACCCAAAAGGCATGCTCCTGGATGGTCCTCCCACACTTAGGACAAGGTGGATACCTAGCTTGCTTGTTCTCTGGGTTTCCTTTTTGGCTGCCAGGTCACTGCTTCCTTTTGTGGTTCTTGTTCTTCCAGTTCTGGTTATTTGGCTGAGGCTTCTGGCCTCCTGTTGTCTTGTTCTCAATCAGGACTGGCTTCTGCTGTGTTTGCTGTGCCTTGATGCTATTCAGATAGTGCTCTGAGATTAGAGCACTACTGACCAACTCCTCGCTGGTCTGGGGTCGGTGCGTCCCGCTGTTCACGTTGAGTGCTATTTCAGGGTTCAGCATGCGGAGCATCAGTCTGACTCGCTCCTTCTCTGTGCTGACTAGCTCTGGGCAGAGGCGAGCTAGTCTGTTGAACTTCGCGACTGCTTCTCCCACTGGTAGGTTACCTTGTCTGAACTCCATGAAGTCCTCGTAGTGCTTGTTGGTAACCCGCATGTGGAAGAACTCCTCATAGAACTCTTGCTCGAAATCTGTCCAGCTCATCTGGTTGACTATCCTCTTACTCTTGACCCGCTCCCACCACATACGAGCATCTCCAGTTAGGCAGAAGGAGGCACATTTGACCTTCTCGACTTCTGGCCAGTCAAGAAGCTCCATTGTGCTCTCTAAAGTCTTGAACCAAGCCTGGGCATCCCAGGGCTCAGTCGTGCCTGAGAAGCTTTCAGGTTTCAGCCTCTGCCACTGGAGGAGGTATGCTTCTTGTCTTCGGTTCACGGCAGGGGTCTCCTGTGTGGCTGGTGGAACTTCAGCCACCACTGGAGTTTCCACTCCTGCTGTGGGTGGTGTAGGGGGCACTGGGTGCTGATTTGCCATCAGTGTGGCGATGGTCTTCTGTTGCTCTGAAATCTGAGCTTGCATTTGAGCAATGACTGCCATCAGGTTTGGCTGTTCTGTGCCAGGCTCATTGTTATCTTGAACTGGAGTTCTGTTCCTTGCATTAGGAGCTCGGCCGCTTCTTGCCATCTAATAACGCATAAGGGAACAAGAAATCACTACTACATCTCTAGGTATAACTTGTCTTCTTACTTAGTAACCTAATATCCATTCTAGGGATTAAACATGATTCCGTGATACTAAGGTATTAAACATGCTTCCTTGTTCTATGCACATATGAGTAAGTACTTAAGCATTTCTCTATACTGCAATTAAATAAAGGAGCAATAGAAAAACTGAAACTTAAAACTTTCTTACTTGAAGACGGCAAGGTTGATGCTGGTGTGTGTGTGATGCTGGAGAATGGGAACTGCTTTGATACCAACTGTAACGACCCGCCTTCTCTACCTTAGACGGACCGTTACTTGTCTACTTCTTGACTCTAATGCACGACTAAAAATGCGGAACTTTCTTTAACTTTTTTTTTTGTATTTAAATCTATCTAAGAATGATATTCTAACTTTAATAGTCATGCATTTAAACTCATCACACAAGGTTCTATAACATTACTGAAGCATTATGGAATATGAATGTAACTTTTCTAAGCATATTTAAAGCAATAAAACTTAATTCAAAAGGAGGCTAACAACATCTTGGCACATGCATCAAATAGATAGAATGTAAACCTTACTTTTCTACCGAATTTACAAGCATTTTAAGCACAATTAGGATTTAGTCCAAAAGGGAATACTAAGCTCAAGAATAAGTCTAAAATTCAATGTATCAACATGCTAAACTACTCATGCCCTTGCTCATCTAGTGCATTCACAAAAGTATGCATACTAATTGAAATGACATGAAATCTTCATTCTACAAAATTGAGCATGTAAAACTATCCGAAGCATAAATGTTTAATAAACTCCATAACACAATAACTTGGAATTTGGAAACCTTAAACATTGCATTTCAAATAAGCTAAACTGTCTCGTCCCAAGGACCTCTCCAAGGTCAGCCACCACACACACGTCGCTCAGCACCGCCTTGTCGCCTTCCTTCAGAATTGCTTGCCTTTACCTTTGCCTGCAGTAAGAGGAAATGCAACTATTAAGCATAAAGCTTAGCAAGTACTATCTAACTCACAAAATCTCGAAATGTGCAAGCATGCTTTTTAGACAATGGAAGATCACATGAGATACATTTATGCTTGAAAGAAACACTAAAACATGTATAACTCAAGACATGCATACTCAAGCATTAATAAGTCAAATCACATGAGATACTTTTATGCTTAAAAGAAACACTAAACATGTATAACTCCAAACATGCATACTCAAGCATTAATAAGTCAAATCACATGAGATACTTTTATGCTTAAAAGAAACACTAAACATGTATAACTCAAACATGTATACTCAAGCATTAATAAATCTTAACTCACTTTTTTTCTTGGCTTAACTTGAAACTTTAGTAATTCTTTAATTTTAAATCTTTCTTTACTTTTAGAAAACTTCCTTAAACTTTAGAAAAACTTTGCTAAAGCATATACTTGAAAATAATAACTCACTTGGATCCACTTAAGACGTAAGTACCATCTTATGCGCGTTCCCTAAAAGGTTGGGGTAGCGAGCCGCCAATCCTAATAGAGCAGACCTTGGTCTACCAGGGCCAAGACCTTGGAATTGGACACCTGGATTTCTTTAACGACGCCCTTGGACGCCGGGTACTGGCCTTACAAAATAAAATAGCTTTTCTCTCTTTTCTTTCTTATCTTTAAATGCCTTGGCATTTTATCGAACACCTTGTGTGCCCAAATCCCTAAGTCTTGACTTTTGGGGATTTCGTAAGGCCTTGGCCTTCTCTTTTCTTTTTCTTTATCTTTCTTTTCTTTTCTTATAGATTTCTTAGACCCTACACTCACATAGGGTACTCTATCAAATATATATAAGCATATAATGAACTAAGATCACATGTGAAATCTTAAACTAAAAGTAAATATCTCTTTTAAAACTTTGAAGGGAAAATTCTTGCGGAAAACCGCCTCTTACTGCAGGTGAGCAGTACTTACCTCCTGCGCTAGGTTTTCCTTACGAATAAAATCTGAAATTCCCGAGGAAACGTCGAATTTCGACGTTCTTCTTGCTCCTTGGTGTTCTCCTCGCGTCTACGAGAATTCTCGTAGAGAATAGGGCCTCTTGAGACCTTCCCTTTGTTCCCCTTTGTCTTGGGCGGCAAAAGAAGAGGAGAAGATGAAGAAAACGCAAGAGAGGAAGAGGAGAGGTCGCGTGCGTGAGGGAGGCCGTCGGCGCCGCTAGGTTGGGAGAAAATTAACCTAAAACTCGTAACTCCCTCATTTATACTTATGGGGGCGAATTTACCTAATTATACCTTATCTATTGTTTCGCTTAATCTATTTCAACAAAAACGAACCAGCCCAGTTGGTCCGCCCATTCTCCTCTCTCAACGTAGTTGAAGGGATCGATTCCCACTTACGCGATTTTCTGTTTATAACCCTTTTTGCCACTTTCGTTTACGGAAAAATTCTATAAAAATATCCATAAATTTGGAATAAATTCTAAGATATTTCTAAAATTAGTTTCGAGAATTTTCGGGCGTTACAGAGAGAGATCTTCGGGGTGCAGGCCCCCGACTTCTACCTCGCGATCGTGATCGAGGCCGAGGTTGGGCCTCGTTTCCCCCGACGTGCTGTTGCCGAGGAGAGAAACTTCGCCGTGGTGACCTTCTGCGGTACCCTGACTTATTCCACTTCCTTCGAGGTTTGGTGTCGGCCTCCTCGCCGAACTTCCTCTTCAAGGCATGACACTCTTCAGTGGAATGTGTCGAGCTGCCATGGTAACTGCAGTACCTTGGTGATGGCTCTGGCTGCTCGGTGTCTACCGTCTCCACCATCCGGCGCCTACCAGCCCACTGGTCCTTCCCGGGGTGAAGCTCCTTTCCCTGAGTCGGGGCGGGGGGCTCTCTCTTGTTTGATCGGGGAACCGCCGGAGGAGGGGCTCCGACAGGGTCTTTACGTCGGGCGTACTATACTTCTTCCACATTAACATGCTTGACAGAGCATCCCAGCAAATCATCGAAATTGGCGGGGGGCTTCCTTACCAAGGATCGGAAGAAGTACCCTTCAGCGAGCCCTTGGGTACAGGCACTGACGAGTATCTTTGATGTTGCACTGGGCACGTCTTGCGCCACCCGGTTGAACCTCTGGATGTACTCCTTGAGCGGTTCCTTAGGCTTCGGCTTGAGGGCGAACAGGTTAAGTGTCGTCTTCTGGTAGCGACGGCTGCTCGCGAAATGGTGGAGGAAGGCTGTTTTGAACTCCGTGAAGGAGTTGATGGAACCTTGTGGCAGCCTCTGAAACTACCGCTGAGCCGCTCCGGACAGGGTGTTCAAGAACACCCGGCACTTCACACCGTCAGTATACTGGTGCAGGAGTGCCGCATTCTCAAATTTACAGATGTGATCCTCTGGATCCATCTTCCCATCATAATCAGGGATCCCCGGCCCGCGGAACTGCTTGGGCATGGGGTCTTCAACAATCTTGGATGAGAAAAGGGTAGAGGGAACCTTATAAGAGGTCTTGGGTTTATCCCTCTTCCCCTATCCTTCTTCGTGCCTTTGGGCGCTGGAGGCCACAGAGTGGGCCTTCTCAATGTCTCCGGGAGATTCTCTCTGGAGGCCCGGGGCTGGTCCATCCTGCCGCCCCGCAAGGGTAACGAATCTCCGTGAACGCGAGACAGAGACTCTAGGGATCTCCTCCCTCGCTGGATCCCCTTGTCGTCGGATAGCCTGTTCGACTTGGTGTTGCTCTAGCGCTTCCTTGATGACATTAGCCACCAGACGGCCAAGTTCCTCTCTTGTGAGGGCAAGGGGTTGTTCCTTCGATCGTGCCATCAGTGCTCCTTCAGGTGCTTTGCTATTTTCCCACAGACGACGCCAAATTTGTTCTGGAAAGAGTCGACGACGATGGCCAGACACCGGAGCTTCACCCTTGTGGTAGTTGCTGAGGCGGGGAGGAACTTAGGGTCCTACGAAGTTAACATGAGTGTTAGGGGACACGCCGGCAGGGGCCCGGTGGAGTCCACTCCGACGCTCAAGTCAGTGTCTATCGAGAAGAAAAGATTGCGAAAAGTAAAGAATGTGTTTAGAGTTGAGAGCGCGTAACCTCATTACCGGAGGGGTTGGACTACCTTTTATACTGATGTCGACAGACTAGACGTGCCCCTCGATCGGTGCCACGTCTCTGATACTTAAACCACGCCCCCTATTTTCGGCGGTAGCGGGATATCCTTTGAAACGGTCTGCGCCGTTATCACGCTTCCACCTATTGCGACATTTAAGGGTCGTGGAGACCCCTTCTTGCGGGGATGCTTATCCGTACCGAGAGGGGGGGGGGCAGTACCTAAGGTTGGTTGTTTGCGGGGACTCCACCTCCCGAGGTGAGCTCGGGGCCTTCGGTGCTAGAACTCCCGAGGTGCTCTCGGGGCCTACCCTCCCGGGGTGTTCCTGGGAGGGGTCTTCGAACTACCTTTCCCGGGCGCATTCCCTGAGGGGGTCCCGGGGCCCAGGAAGGGAAGTCGCTTCGGTCATATCGTGCCCCGCGGCTTTCTTCATCCCTCGTGCCAGACACGGACTATTCAACCCTATCATTCAGCTTCGCTCATACCAAAATAGTAGCTGTCGATGATTCTGGCGATCAGTCGATGGAACTTTTGAGTTTCTTCATTAATCTGGCTGGATCAGTCGACTGATTCATTCTATCAATCGACTGAACCCTGGGTAAAAATAAATTTTCTTCTCTACAAAATAGGGTTAGCACAAATGATATACATTAAAATTTTACCCTGCAAGACAAAGGTTATCACAGATATATAATATACATGAGTAGTAGACAGTAAGACACATTTTGATCTCAACTTAGAAACCACCCTAATTTCTTCTAGTTGGATTAGCACTTAAGGTTTGTCTCAGTGAGACACAACCTTACTGCACTTTTTTGGTATCGTATTGGCCTATCCAGCTTCCACTTACTTGGTATCGGGTCCTCCAGACCTACCGAGATTGTCTGTCAAATGTCAACCCATCTGGATTTCCTGCCTGGTTTCCATGATATGTCAAGACTTCACCTACCTAGTATTGGATTTATCTGACCTACTAGGATTTCTTGAGTTGAGCTTCTTGTATATTTGATCAATACATTAGATCACAACAAGACTTAACTTGAACCTTTAGACAACATCAAAACATAGGTTCGAATATGATGTTCCCTGCACCACACTTTCACATTCTTCTCCAACAACTAACTCCCAACTCTTTCCGACTGCTCTGCGGAGTGGTCATTGTGTTTTGTCTATACCGAGTGCCCCTCATGTTAGTGCAATCGACTCAAGGTTGATCGGATAGATCATGAATTTTGATGTGTGTGTAATATGATTAAGTTAGGTTTTCATGTTGTTTTGATGTGTATGTTTGATTCTTGCAGGACTTGGTAAATCATACATGAGGATTAACGGAGTGAAGCATCCGAGGGACGAGAGCCGAGGAAGAGGACTTCAAAGGACAAGCCTAGGAAGTAGACTTCAAAGGCATACGTGAAGAATGGCATGGAGGCGAGCCACAGGCTTGTGTACGCATCTGAGGGACGAGAGCCGAAGGAAGAGAACTTCAAGGGGCAAGCCAAGGAAGTGGACTTTAAGACATACGCGAATAATGAACTTCGGAGTGAGTTTAAGTGAGTTTGTAGGCTAGGCAGTCAACTGGCAAAGGAAGCAGTCAACTGCCAGCGTCGAGTAGAAACTTACAGAAAGATCAATCGACTGGTCCAGGCACCAGTCGACTGGTCTGCTCAAAATAGAGTCGTTAGGCTAGTCGTTAGCTGGGCATCAGTCGACTGGCCTTGGGGGCAGTTGACTGGTGTCGAGATTGAGTTGTTTGATTAACAACTCTCTCCACTATTTAAAGTGGACCTTGAGACTTGAGATAGGCTAGCTCTTTACTGTGATATCTTTGCTCAAGTGCTCAAGCTCCAAGTTCATCTTCCTCCCAAACCCTAGCTCATTCTTGCAAGGAGGAAGAAGAGTTGTGAGAGATTGCTCTCCACCGAGAAGGAGAAAGCGTTAGTTGGAGATTGTCGGGGCGTGATCCACCGAAGGATCAAGGGTTCATCCACCTCAAGGACACGTCATGGAGTAGGAGCAAGCAATCTCCGAAGCACGTAACCGGTAATATGTTAGCATTGTTTCAATTGTTAAATTAAGTTTCCGCTTGTGCTAATAATTGTAGGAAGAGATTCAAATTGGGGTGACCGAGCTATTCACCCCCCTTTCTAGCCGTGCCATAAGTCTCAACACCTCACACCTCGAGTCTTCCATTATTTCTTCTACCATAAGAAGATGAATCTTTGGGTCTTCTACTTTACAACTAAACCCCATTGTTGCTTCCTGGATGTGATGCCTACATCACACAAGGAGAGAAAATCCCAATATGTATTTATCCGACCTCCCATTCCCTTCATGTGGTCCATCGGTTGGTAGATGGAACTACCCAAGCCACTGAGTCTGAGCAGCTATAAGTCAAAGCTCACTTAGTTAGTAATTACGGATAGTCTGTCTAGCCTTCAATTTGACATTAAGCTTTTGTTCGAGGAGGGCCTTCTCTTTCGCTTCAGGTTGAGTCCGATTAATGTTGAGCTCTAGTTTTCTTTTCGTAAGAATTTTCTATCTTTGCTTTATATGATAGCTAATTGAAGATTTCCATTTTTGTATAGTTCAAACCATATGGAAGAACTCTATGAGTAATGTTTTGAAACTAAGCAACAGTGAGCTTAGGATTGTAAACGAGCCAAGTCAAACCAAGATTTAGAGTATTTAAATTTGTTTGATAAGATAACCAAGTAAGCCAAGCCAAGCCTAAATGAACCAAACCAAGATTTATGTTTCAGTCGAGAGAGATTGGACCATGAAAAAGGTGATTATTGATAGAGCTGGTTCAGCACCGAAAGAATTGACATAGGACGGGATAGTGATTATCCTACGGGGCTATTGATCCATTGATTCGTGCACGAATACCAGAAATATTCTTCCAAAATATGTTGACTTGAATGAATAATAGAAAATACAAAAATAAAATAAATGGCACTTTCAAAAAATATTACTAATACAAAAACTTCTCCTAAATATCATCTGAACATACTCTTATTTAGACCAAATACTTTAAGACACGCAAGAAAGGAAAAATCTTAACAAAAAAGAAAAAAAAATCCTAACACACTCAAATCCTAAAATTTCTAAACAGACTAAAAATTTAAAAAAAAAAGAAAATTATTAAAAATACCGTACATACTAAAAACTCAAAAATTATTAAAAAATGTATGAAAGATATTTGGATCCTCATGCATCAATGGTCCGAGTTAAAAGAACTTGTTCTCAAATTCAATAGGTAGTTAAGGAGGAAGATCCTCAGACATCGAATCAGTGACAACTAGATAAGAACCTCTGCCAGTATAGATTTGGAATAGAACATGATCCCTTTCACCTTGTGATTTGTCACCATGAATAGAAACGACACCAAATGCTCGCCCTAGACTATAGGCCAGCTAATCACGTTGCTTCTTTGTTGAACAGAATTTATGATCTTAGATCCACGTTCCTGAGTTCTGAGAATATGTTCCAAGCACTGTGTTTATTCATTAGGGCAACAACCTCTATATGTTGAGTGATCGACTTGTTTGTGACAAGTTCATAAACATTGACAATATTCACCTGAATTGGATTCTTCAATAGATCATTGACTGCCCCCGGGTTATGGTGCAGCAGTAGGACGATTAGTTGCTATCTCAGACATCTACGGTTCGATCCCTAGCTACGGCGTATTTTGTAGGAATTTTTCCTCCAAATGGGGTGTGAACCATAGGACACTGAGCTTCTAGACCGCCCACCGCGAGCGCTTCCCGATTTACCTTGGTAATCAGTGAGAAATTTTCGTTGGACCAGGCCGATCATTCCAAATTCATCTGCTACCTGGTTCAACATCTTTTCAATAGATAATTGATTAGTTTTCTCACTTCCTCTAGCCTAAGTTTCTGTACAGTGTGCTTGTGAGGAGGGATCTCATTCACAATCTTCCTAATTTATGCTTCAAACCCTATATCAAGCATGTGTTCGGCTTTATTAAGAACCAAAAGGAAAACTTGACGGAAACTGATTTTCTTTATCTCAGGGAAATCATTGAGCCGTCCTAGGGTTGCAATTACAATATACACTCCTCGTTCAATCTCTTTCAATTGAGGACCTTTCGAAGGTCCTCCATAAAACCATCAAAACATGCACAAGAAATCCTTGATGAGCAGCCAAATTTAAGAGCCTTATCTTGTATTTGAGAAAGGAGCTTCCGAGTAGCCCTCATGATTTACCCCCTCCGTGTTAGTCCTGGGACGTGTTGGCGGGGGTGCTAGGGCGAGCGAATCGTCTTTTGCCATCTCATAAAGCAATAGGCCATGGGCTATGGTGCAACAAAAGGACAACTAGTTGTCTCTCAAGCATCCGCGGTTTGATCCTTAGTTATGGTGAATTTTGTAGAAATTTTTCCTCTAAATGGGGTGCGTAAGCATGAGATGTTAGGTTTCTAGACCTCCCGCCGCAAGCGCTTTCCGATTTACCTTGATGACTAATGGAAAACTTTCATAGGACCGAGCCGATTATCCCAGATTTCACGTTATCTAACCTAGTTAATCATATTGTAAAGCTATAGGCCTTGTTTGTGCTTATATTGGCATTAGGATGAAAATCCAGCCAAATGCATCTCTTTGAGAATCTTTGGAGGGAAACAAGTGGATTCAAATGTCATGAATGGTAAAGTAACATTATTTTCCATTGTAGTAACTTTCATGATGCTTCTTGTCTTCATCGCGATAGCCTACGGGGCTATGGCGTAGCGGTAGGACAATTGGTCATCATTTTAGGCATCTGCGATTTGATCCGCAGCTACGGCATATTTTATAGGATTTTTTTTTCCAAATACAATGCGAACTCTGGAACGTTGGACTTCTAGACTGCTTGCCACAAGCACTTTCTAATTTACCTTAACAACTATTGAAAATATTTGTGGGGTCGGATTAGTCGCCCAAATTCGCCTGTTAACCGATTCTTATGTTTTTTATTCATGTGTGATAGAAATATTGTGAAATCTGATGGGTTTAACATTCCCGACAATGGCCACAATACACTTGCATTATGAAAGATACTATGACAATTTACCAAAGGGCGTACGTAACAATTGAAAATTACCAAAGGGCGTACCATGGTTTCTATTTTACCAAAGGGCGCACGGTTTAAAGTGAACTTAGTATTATACCCTTGCCGCCACAGAATACCTTTTCCATTCACATTTTCGAGACATCCGAACTACTTTTACAGTAAAAGAATAATTTATGGTTCGGACGGCCAGGGTTTATCTCTCAGCGCAACAAGGTAAATGGTATTGTCGAAGGAGGAGATTGTGCGTGCCTTAGTTGTGCTGTGTTGAAGTCCATACTGCTCGGCACTATCAAAGTAGGATTTAGGATTTCTGTAGGGTTGATTTTTATGATAATGGCAGGAAAAAGGTCTGTGGGTGGTTCATCGTCTTCTTCATTGGCATTAATCACCAAGGTATGTTAGCGATAGGCTTAGGTAAGAACAACATAGTTTGTGAAAATGTTTATACTTATTTTTGCTGAATAAATTTGTAATGTATAAAAACTGTAGGGTTCAGATGAGTTTGGGAAAAAATTACATTGGTGCAGTGTTTTAGGACACTTTAAACATTTTGTTGAAGCATTTGAAATTTTAAATGATCGACACATTGCGAAGATCAAAGAATCGCCCTTCAGTATTTTCTTGGACATAGAAGAATTGCAGCATATCCGGGGAATTTTGGTTAATATATTTGAAAGTTGGGATTCAACCTCGCAAGTTTTTAAATTCTCAGGTAATAGTTTTAAATATGAATTATAAACAATATCTATAGTAAGATAAAACTTGGATATAGTTGGCCTTAAATGATTGACATTTGATCAATTTAAATGAGTGAATTTCAGGTGAAATTCACTTCAGGCCCTCGGTAGGCCTGAAATAAACATTTCAGGCCTACCGAGGGCCTGAAGTGAATTTACTTCAGGCCCTCGGTAGGCCTGAAATAAAATCATTTCAGGCCTACCGAGGGCCTGAAGTGAATTCATTTCAGGCCCAAAGTGAAATAAGTTGAAGCTTATATTGTTGATGATAACTAAATATTTTAATTGTTTCAGGTGTACCGGTTGCGTTCACCAGACGAGATGTTGCTTTGTTACTGGGTATAGTGGACCGTGGAGTTTCGGTCCCTATTAATTCAACTAAAGCATCGGGTGACCTCTATCGTACTTACTTCTCAAAAGAAAAACAACCTACCAGAACAAGAATTGAGGACTTACTTAAACATTATTCTAAAAGTGTTGAATCAGAGGATGATGTGTTATTAGTTTGTAAATTATATATTTTGTATATATTTGTTTGTGTTTTATTTTCGTCTAGTACATATAAGGTCCCTCTAGGGCTTGTAGATATAGTAGATGATTATGACAATCTTGGTAGATTCAACTGGGTGGAAGCTATCCATAAATTTTTGTCTCCCCAATTACCTAAGATTGGGGAATTATTTTCATCAATTCAGGGAAACCAGAGGACCACCAACCTCCCTTACGTAAAGGGATTTGCTGGGCTTTTGGCAGTGAGTAGAATTTTCTTGATAAATTTTATAATATTTTGCTGTTATTAATGTAATTGTCTGGAAAACTTTGTGTAGCATGGTTTTTGGAGCATGTACCCATTCAAAAACCATACAATGTTGAAGGACCCCGAATAAATAAGTGGAGGAATATTCCTTCGCATATTAGTAGGGTGAGGGACCTTGTCAACCAAATCAAGTCCGAAGAGGTAATTATTCTAAACTGTGATATATGTTAGTTTGATATTGAGGCAGTAAAATTTGTGTACTTGGTAATTGACAGGTGATTGTTGAAATAATTCCTAACCTACATGAAAACACATTGTTTGAGAACCTTGAGATTGGGGATGACATTCCACGGGCAATGGAGACATCACAAGGACATGACACAGAAGATGTAAGGCCATGTGGTGAATGCATTCTTAAAGACACCCTAATCAAGGAGCTAACAGAGGAGAATATATGTTTGAATGAAAGGGTTAAGGAATTAATTTCAATTATTGAAAAAAAGGGGATGGAGGGTCAAGAAAGCTATCCTGTAGTCAGTCCTCTTTCTGATCCAGTATCTTGTAGAACAAGGAGAGGACGTGACCGAACTCGGTATGATTACAGGGATACTCCAATTGAGAGTCCAGTATGGCACCAGCTATTACATAAGGGGAAGCGGAGAAAGGAACAAATATCAAATGTCATGGACAAGGGAAAAAGGAAACTTAGTGAGGAGGATATGGATGAAGCAAGAGAAACCATTACTGTAATGGAAGTCATGTCTGAAGAAGATATAGAGGAGGAAAAAAGAAGGACCTCCGAACTATACAAAATGAGGCAACAAGGCATTGAGGTATGTGAGTTATTTTCATATAAATTACGTCAAATTTATTGAATTTGGTCATTAATTATTTTGGTCTAAATTGTATCGATGTAGTTTGTGAAGAAGCATTTTATGAAGTCGAAGAAGAAAAATCAAGATAAAGAAGTGGCCTACCTGATAAATAAATTGGAGAACCTAAAGTAAGTTATGAAACATAGTTTAGTTAATAGATTTGGGCCTTTAATATATAATCTTATCAATTAACTTGGCAGGTTGGCTAATGAATTTATCTGGGAGGATGCACCCTTTGCTTTGAAATTGCATTCATTCTTACAAATCCTCAATGGAGAGGTTTTTACAAAAGGCGAGGTGATTGATGTCTTCTGTAAAATTATATTTAGGGGAGCATCCACATGTGGTAGGTCATACAACAAGTCAATATATTGTTCAACCTTCTTCACAGTAAGTGATGTAAATTAGTATCAATTAATAGATTGTAGAAGACCTAATATTATGATGTGGTTATTAATAATTTTGATTTTGGAAATTCTTAGGCTTCAATAAGATCATCAAGAAAGTTTTCCCTGCAACAAGTGATGAAGACTGATATGATAGAACAAGGGTTTAGACATATTTTAATACCTTTGTGCAGTGATAATACACACTTTCACTTGTTGGCAGTGGATACAGAAGCAATGACTTTCAATCATTTAAATTCTCTTGCTAGTGGTCATAAATATAAGCATGATTTTGACTCAGCGGTGAGCTACCTACCTTTATTCATATATATGTTCATCATTTGGTAAAAAATATCATTGAAGTTCATGATATCTTTTACAGGTAAAAGAACTTAAACAATATACTCGCGAGGAACTTACGGCTATTCATCCATATCTACAAAGTTATCATCCCTTGGACAAATGGCCCTCCGTCAGACAAAAATGTCCCCAACAAGAACATAGGTAAGTAAGTGAGGAAGAGTTTCAAAATTTTAAAATCATGAAAGTATTTTATTACCCCACTTATTGAAATCAAAAATACTGTTTGTTATTTTCAGCGTGGACTGTGCCTTCTTTGTTATGCAATACGTCCGATGTCTCCTATACGATGAGAAGATGGATTTCAAACAAGGAGATATGACGAAAATGAGATTTGATCTGACAGTAAATATTATGAGAGACATGTATTGTAGAACATGAGACTGTTAATCTCTTGAAGTAATGTTGTAAAAAAACATCCTTTGCTGGTGATTCAGCTCCATTTGTATAGAAATTGTGTAATTTGTATGAATATAATTTATTGTAATTGTTTAACAAAACAATTGTGTGATGTTCATTCACATCGAGTTGCTGCAATGTTGTGTACCAACTGATATGGTAAGAAAACATAACTCATAATGATTGGGACTAAGTTTGCACACCAGAAATAACATCTCTTTGGTTAACTCTAACTACTGATATCGAGTATGGACATATCCAAGTATCGAAGGTCCATCAGTGGGTTTCTGATACATAATTTGAAAATATGAGTTAATGGTCTCGAAGGAATTGAAATTTGGTATGCATTCTGTATTTACTTAGTAAGATGGATTATCTCTACCATAAATTTAAAAAACTTGTTTCAAATTCTAAAAATTAATAATTAAATAAATATAGAATATTATTCTATAAATCATTATTTTATTTAATGCCGAAGGTGAACATGAACTTAACTGATTTCAGGCCCACGGTGGGCCTGAAATAAAATGAATTCAGGCCCACGGTGGGCCTGAATCACTTGAATTCAGGCCTAGTGTGGGCCTGAATAGCTCCATTTCAGGCCCAACTTGGGCCTGAAATAAATTTATTTCAGGCCCAGGTTGGGCCTGAAATCAAGTGATTTCAGGCCCACCGTATGCCTCAACTGGGAAAATTTCAGGGTCTCTGTTAACCATAAAATCCTTCTGATTTAAGTTGGTGGATAATAAATTTGTAGTTGTATAGGAGTATAAATCTGACACCATCTTTCTGTCCTAACTGATACGTTTATAGAACATAACTCATAAATATTGGTACTTAGTGGGCACATAAAAACCCACTGATATACCTAAAAACCTCCTATTGCAAACTACACCTATAGCATTGGTGATACAGAAACATTAGAGGTTTGGACCCCAAAAATTTCATCTCCTAGCTCACCCCTCTCTACTGATATAGGGTTTTCAGAATTCCATATATGGGAGTTCCATCAGTGAGTTTTGCTCAAAACTCACTGATGGACCTAAATTACTCCTATAACATTGGTGATACAGCAAGATTAGAGGTTTGGACCACAAAAATTTCATCTCCTAGCTCAACCCTCTCTACTGATATCGGGATTTCAGAATTCCAGATATGGGAGGTCCATCAGTGAGTTTTGCTCAAAACTCACTGATGGACCTAAACTACTCCTATAGCTTTGGTGATACAGCAAGATTAGAGGTTTGGACCCAAAAAATTTCATCTTATAGCTCAACCCTCTCTATTGATATAGGGTTTTCAGAATTCCAGATATGAGAGGTCCATCAGTCAGTTTTGCTCAAAACTCACTGATGGACCTAAACTACTCCTATAGCTTTGGTGATACAGCAAGATTAGAAGTTTGAACCCCAAAAATTTCATCTTCTAGCTCAACCCTCTCTATTGATATAGGGTTTTCAGAATTCCAGATATGGGAGGTCCATCAGTGAGTTTTGCTCAAAACTCACTGATAGACTTAAACTACTCCTATAGCTTTGGTGATATAGCAAGATTAGAGGTTTGGACCCCAAAAATTTCATCTCCTAGCTCAACCCTCTCTAGTGATATAGGATTTTCAGAATTCCAGATATGGGAGGTCCATCAGTGAGTTTTGCTCAAAACTCACTGATGGATCTAAACTACTCCTATAGCATTGGTGATAAAGCAAGATTAGAGGTTTGGACCCCAAAAACTTCATCTCCTAGCCCAACCCTCTCTACTGATATAAGGCTTTCAGAATTCCAGATATGGAGGTCCATCAGTGAGTTTTGCTCAAAACTCACTGATGGACCTAAACTACTCCTATAGCTTTGGTGATACAGCAAGATTAGAGGTTTGGACCCCAAAAATTTCATCTCCTAGCTCAACCCTCTCTACTGATATAGGGTTTTCAGAATTCCAGATATGGTAGGTCCATCAGTGAGTTTTGCTCAAAACTCACTGATATACCTAAACTACTCCTATAGCAATGGTGATACAGCAAGATTAGAGGTTTGGACCCCAAAAATTTCATCTCCTAGCTCAACCCTCTCTACTGATATAGGGTTTTCAGAATTCCAGATATGGGAGGTCCATCAGTGAGTTTTGCTCAAAACTCACTGATGGACCTAAACTACTCCTATAGCTTGGTGATACAGCAAGATTAGAGGTTTGGACCCCAAAAATTTCATCTCCTAGCTCAACCCTCTCTACTGATATAGGGTTTTCAGAATTCCAGATATGGGAGGTCCATCAGTGAGTTTTGCTCAAAACTCACTGATGGACCTAAACTACTCCTATAGCTTTGGTGATACAGCAAGATTAGAGGTTTGGACCCCAAAAATTTCATCTCCTAGCTCAACCCTCTCTACTGATATAGGTTTTCAGAATTCCAGATATGGGAGGTCCATCAGTGAGTTTTGCTCAAAACTCACTGATGAACCTAAACTACTCCTATAGCTTTGGTGATACAGCAAGATTAGAGGTTTGGACCCCAAAAATTTCATCTCCTAGCTCAACCCTCTCTACTGATATAGGGTTTTCAGAATTCCAGATATGGGAGGTCCATCAGTGAGTTTTGCTCAAAACTCACTGATGGACCTAAACTACTCCTATAGCATTGGTGATACAACAAGATTAGAGGTTTGGACCCCAAAAATTTCATCTCCTAGCTCAACCCTCTCTACTGATATAGGGTTTTCAGAATTCCAGATATGGGAGGTCCATCAGTGAGTTTTGCTCAAAACTCACTGATGGACCTAAACTACTCCTATAGCTTTGGTGATACAGCAAGATTAGAGGTTTGGACCCCAAAAATTTCATCTCTTAGCTCAACCCTCTCTACTGATATAGGGTTTTCAGAATTCCAGATATGGGAGGTCCATCAGTGAGTTTTGCTCAAAACTCACTGATGGACCTAAACTACTCCTATAGCTATGGTGATACAGCAAGATTAGAGGTTTGGACCCCAAAAATTTCATCTCCTAGCTCAACCCTCTCTACTGATATAGGGTTTTCAGAATTCCAGATATGGTAGGTCCATCAGTGAGTTTTGCTCAAAACTCACTGATATACCTAAACTACTGCTATAGCAATGGTGATACAACAAGATTAGAGGTTTGGACCCCAAAAATTTCATCTCCTAGCTCAACCCTCTCTACTGATACAGGGTTTTTAGAATTCCAGATATGGGAGGTCCATGAGTGAGTTTTGCTAAACTACTCCTATAGCTTTGGTGATACAGCAAGATTAGAGGTTTGGACCCCAAAAATTTCATCTCCTAGCTCAACCCTCTCTACTGATATACGGTTTTCATAATTCCAGATATGGGAGGTCCATCAATGAGTTTTGCTCAAAACTCACTGATGGACCTAAACTACTCCTATAGCTTTGGTGATACAACAAGATTAGAGGTTTGGACCCCAAAAATTTCATCTCCTAGCTCAACCCTCTCTACGAATATAGGGTTTTCAGAATTCCAGATATGGGAGGTCCATTAGTGAGTTTTGCTCAAAACTCACTAATGGACCTAATCTTCTCCTATAGCTTTGGTGACACAGCAAGATTAGAGGTTTGGACCCCAAAAATTTCATCTCCTAGCTCAACCCTCTCTACGAATATAGGGATTTCAGAATTTCAGATATGGTAGGTCCATCAGTGAGTTTTGCTCAAAACTCACTGATATACCTAAACTACTCCTATAGCAATGGTGATACAGCATGATTAGAGGTTTTGACCACCCAAAAATATCATCTCCTAGCTCAACCCTCTCTACTGATATAGGTATTTCAGAATTTCAGATATGGTAGGTCCATCAGTGAGTTTTGCTCAAAACTCACTGATATACCTAAACTACTCCTATAGCAATGGTGATATAGCAAGATTAGAGGTTTTGACCCCAAAAATATCATCTCCTAGCTCAACCCTCTCTAATGATATAGGGTTTTCAGAATTCCAGATATGGTTGAGCTTGGATCAACCATTTTATTTTAGGCCCACCGTGGGCTTGAATCATTTTATTTTATGCCCACGGTGTGCCTAAAACATTTGATTCAGGCCCATGTTGGGCCTGAAATAATTTTATTTCAGGCCCACCGTGGGCTTGAATTCATTTTTTTTTCAGACCCACCGTGGGCCTAAAATCATTTTATTTCATGCCCACCGTGGGCCTGAAGAATTCTTATTTTAGGCCCAGCGTCGTTCATGTATATATGAATTTTAGAGCCTTGAAAATTAAATATAAATACATAATCAATAAAATGCACATAATAAATCAGAAATATATTTGAAATATAACAAAGTTAGTTTGATTTTTATAAATAAAAATAGATATAACCTAAGTTATATTTTTAATACATATAAAGAAAAAAGGGCCGCCTAGGGCCTGAAATCCTTTTATATCAGGCCAGCAGTCACTCAGTTGTATAGCGTCCCTTAGAGCCTAGTGCTCAGCAATCGTCTTCTAGCTCCAGATTTGTTGCGATTTCAAGGTAGCGTGCTTGTCTTCATTGGAGTAGTTGTGGGCGACATCCTCGTCATCGCACTAGACGAATTGTACGTACCCTAATTTGTAGTTTGTGATTTCAGTTCTTGCTTTTCACCTAGGGTTAGCGATAGTTTTCAGTAATAGACTGAATTTGAGCAGGCCCGTTTTATGAACGAATTCTAAGTGTCATTGTTTGTTTGTGTCAAATAATTGTTTGTTTGATGGTTGCTAAGTTCGGTATGGGTCAAAAAAGATCATCTTCAAAGAAAGCTGCTCCCACCAAATCTAAGAAACAGCAAGTCCCTGGGGGAAGTCATGGGAAAAAACAGCTGCCACAACGAAAAATCAAATTGCCTACCGAGTATACAAGTTTTGCCAACAGAGATCGAAGTAAACGAATGAACTGGAAAAGTAGCCTTTGCCATTTCAAAAATTTTATTGAATCTGTTCCACCCACACCAGCACAAGAACATTTGCTTCAAGAAACACCCTTTTCTTGGGTCCTCGACCTTCCTACTAGTTCTTGTGTAAGACCCCAGGTTCAGAACATGTTTGATAATTGGGATGAAGAAGAACAGAGCTTTGTATTCCATGGGAAAAAACTCAATTTCACAAAGGCTGATATATCACTTATTCTAGGGCTACCTGACCATGGAGAGATAGTCCAACTTGATTTGAATGAGGCCTCCAGCCCACTGTACAAGGAGTATTTTGAAGATTCCAGTTGTTCTGCACGGCATTTGGAGAAACTGCTAATAAAGTCTACATCCAATGACAAGCTGTACTGTCAGTTGTATATACTCTATTTTTTTTGTACAGTGCTATTTTGTGGTAGTAGCAGCATACTTGTCATTCCTGCCCTGTCACTTATTGATTGCGTAGATGATTTTGACAATCTACCAAACTACAATTGGTGCAATGCCGTGTACAATTTCATGGCCCCTCAGTTGGGAGCCATTGGAAAGGAGGTGACATTAAGGCATAGACCACATGTAGGTGATTCAACCCAACCGGCTAAGGCTCCCTTGCTCAAGGGATTTTCAAATATTTTGGCTGTAAGTTAGAGTACATATACCTGCTAATATAATTTGATGATGGATATTATTTACTGATTATAATGATGTTGTAGGTATGGGTTAATGAACATATTAGTATTGCTGCTCCTGAACATCCTCATAGATTGCCAAGAATACTTCGCTGGACTTGGCCTAAAGCCCATGTTGAGACTATCAAGAGGATCATAGACCGTGTGACCACAAATTTAATTATTGTTGACTTAATTCCGTTTGATATAGAGCATGATTTGGTACATGACTACTCTCCTCCAACTCAACCACTTGAGGTAGAATGTGAGGTATTACAGCAGGCACCAGAAGGAAGCCAGGCAGCACAAGGAAGGCTACAACCCTTACAAATGGAAGCCTGCAATATATGTATACAAAAACAAGAACAAATTAAAACCTTACAGCAACAATTAAATATAGCAATTAAAAGTTTGGACGAAGCCAAAAGTGAGACGGCATCAGCCATCAGTGCCAAGGATCAAATTATCGCTCAGAAAGAAACAATAATTGCAGAGAAGGAGTCCCAGCTGAAACAAAAAGATGACATCATTGTTGAAAAGGATAAAATAATTGGTGACAAAGATTCGCAGCTTAAACAACAAGAGGAGCAAAATGATAAAAGGATAGCTGTAAGAGAGGGTATCATACTTCAGTCTAACCAAAAAATCAAACAGCTGCATGAACAATTGCAAAGCAAAGGGTCAGATGAAGGTGAGCCACTTGCCAAAAAAAGGAAAATAACTCAGGTCAGACAAACCTACCAGGCCAAAGGCAAGGGCAAACAAGTTGTTCAGGAGGAGGATGAGGATAAAGATGAAGATGAAGATGACGAGCCTCCTGCCCCATCAATGTCAGATACTACAACGCAAACAACAAAATCTGCGACCTTCACCCAAACTAACATATCTGAACATCACGCAGCTAAAGCTAAAGAATTTCAAAAGGTGAAAAGCAAAATCTTGAAGAATTCCAGGGCATTTTTTAAGAAGACTAAAGATGCAGAGATTGCTGAAACATTATTAAAGCTTAGTAAATTAAAGTGAGTTAGTTGCTATTGCGTTTGGAAAAATATTGTAAAACATTGATGATTATTGACATTCATTAATAAAATTTAATCATTCACATTGTTATTAAGTTGCTTATCTTATTTGAATGTAGGTATGAGTTGAATCCAGTATGGTCCAATGGGACCTTTACATTAGATATGCTATCTTTTTTGACAATATTTGATTGGAATGACTACACCACGGGGGATTGCATCAATACATACTGGACTATTCTTGGAAATGAAGCAAAAGCGTGTAACTCACCATACCAGCCCTCCATATTCTGTGGGGTGGGGTTTGATGTAAGTCAATTAGCTACTTGTTTTGTTGTTCTTTTCTATGATTTAGTCCACTGACACTTCCTTTTTAATAACCATAGGAACTTTTTGAGACGATTCACGCTCAGGCTTTTGAACAAACTATTGCTACTGATACGGATAAGCCAATTAGATATATCATCTGTCCTCTAAATAATGCAGATGATCATTGGCATCTAATGATTATTGACCTCGTGGAAGGTAGTATCCATCATTATAATTCTCTCGGCGCCATAGAAGGGTACACTGCCAAATTTGAAAAAACTGTAAGTTTTCTATTTCATAGATATACCTCAACAAAAAGTTTCATACCAATATAATTGTTAGTAATGTCATATCTGTGTAGGTGGCGTTTTTCAAAAATTTGAACTGGTCTTATTACAAGACATGGAATAAAGGATTGCCTTCCATAGCTGGGACAGAGTTTAATAAAATTGTTGTAGAAGGACCCACCTAAAGCAGATCGTAAGAGGATGTTTATTTTTGTTAAAAATAACAATTGATTTCATGGTTGGATTTATAAGATGACAACAATGTGAATATTGGTTTTTCAGGTTGGATTGTGCATTTTTCATGATGCGGTATGCAGAAAGTTTAGTTTTTCAAAGATCTACAGATTTTAGCCAAAAGCAAATGAAAAATTATCGATTTCAGGTGGGCTATAAAATAATGAGAGACAAGTGCTGGAAGCTAAATCTGTAAATAGTATTTTTGTTGATACTATGCATATGTAATTGTGATCACAAACATTGTATATTTGTAATTATACAATCCATGTACTCCTTTTCAAATCAATGAAACATTGCTTCGGATCATTATTTTTGTCTCATATATGATCTGTAATCTGTAATTGTTGTCGAACCCATCAGTAATATTGAACCTTGCTTTTGCTAGAATCATTTGAATTCAGGACCACAGTGGGACTGAAACAAAAGCATTTTAGGAAACCCACTTAGGGCCTGAAACAAAATGATTCAGTTGTATAATGTAAGTTTGATGACAAACAATATATGTTTGTAGTTATAATGTATGTAAACCATTTTGATACAGCAATGGAGCATTGCTTTCGATCCTTGTTATTGTGTAATCTCTAATCTATAATCTGTCCTCTTGTCGATACTATAAGTAATATTGAAATGAGATTATTCAGGCCTATAAGTAATTTGATACCCTAATTTTAAATCACAGCCCACGTTGGGCCTGAAATGATATTATTTCAGGCCCAGCGTGGACCTGAAATGAGATTATTTCAGGCCCACGCTGGGCCTGAAATAATATCATTTCAGGCCCACGCTGGGCCTGAAATAATATTTCAGGACCTGAATAATATCATTCAGGCCCACGCTGGCCTGAAATAATCTCATTCAGCCCACACTGGGCCTGAAATGATATTATTTCAGGCCCAGCGTGGGCCTGAAATAATCTCATTTCAGGCCCACTCTGGGCCTGAAATAATTCCATTTCAGGCCCAAGCTGGGCCTGAAACAATAATGTTCAGGCCCACGCAGGGCCTGACACAATAATCTCATTTCAGATTTCAAATAATTCAATAATAGAATGATTAAATATTTTATATAAATATACATGTTCTGAAATTATTTCTAATATTAAACAAAAAAGAAAGTACCTACATAGACATTGCATACCACAATTTAATTCCATCCACATCATTACCTCATATTTTCAGAATTTGACACAGCAGGAGGTTTGTTTCATGGACCTATGATATTTTGATTTCTCAAAACTCATTACCAGTAGTTAGAGTTTAGATAGATAGGAGATGGTATTTTTGGTCTCCAAACATAGTCCTAATGATTATCAATTACGTGTTAATACAGTATCAGTTGGCACAGAACAATGAATCAACAATGCAAACAAACAGAGGGTCTCAAATGACAGATATTCACAAACCATAGGACTTCAGGACTTCAAGACCTGAAATAACATTATTGTGGGTTTCAAAATCCGAAAACTTCACAACTGCTCAATTCTGCTTACATAAATTTACACAAGAAGAAATGTATCATAATATTGAAATACTTCTTCAAGTCACAACATTAACAACAACTAGTTTTTTGACAATACTATAGCTGTACAATCTACAAAATATATACATTCAGTTATCCTCCATACAAAACATACACTTCAATCAGAATATTGGGTCACTACATATACCAATTAACTCAAGACCTTGGGGCTGGCGGCATTCTACATGTCCTTTTATTATGACCAAGTTGTTTGCACCGGCTGCATTTTAGTTTGACCTTGCCATTGTGTCTGGACTCTATCCGCGCCTTCTTTCGTCTACCAGGCTGCACAAGGCTACGGGGACATAGAACTGTAATGTCGTTTACTCCAGTAGGCCAAAACTACTTGCTTCTACAAGGGAAAATACGATCCATGTAAACCCACTTTCAAGTTTTAGAATAAAAATAATGCTCACAATATGGGAGTGTATCCATGTTCCTGTGAATGATTACGGCAATAGCATGTGAGCAAGGAAGTCCTGAAATTTCAAACTCCCCACAATGACAAAACTTTTTTTCCAAATCAACAATGTATGAAGTGCCCCATGTTTCTACTTCCATTTCTGATTGAGAGTAAGGGTGAACCTTATAAGCTCTTGCTTTCTCTCTCCTTGAATCCATTTCTTTTGTAGCATAAGGTGTCAAAGCAAGATGCCATTTAGAGACTTCCTCTCTACGGTTATAGAACCATTGAGCAACTTTTCTTCTTGTATTATCAATTAACCTGTTTATGGGAAGCTCACGTGTAGACTTGAACAAAGCATTTAAGCTCTCCACACAATTCGTGGTAAGCATTTTGTACCTTCTCCCTGTAAAGTGTGCATTTGCCCACCTTTTAGGGTCAATGTTGTGAAGCCACTTATGGGCAACTGGATGTTTTTCAAGCATTGTCTGCATTATCATATCATATTGGAGTGTTGTGTTGGCTCGTGCTGCTGCCCAAAACAAACCTACAGCAGCTCTACTTCTAGTATCAGTTACCATATTACAACACATGTGGTGGCAACAAAAGGCATGATGCGCGTTTGGGTAGACTTTTCTAACTGCTGATATAATACCCCGATGTTTATCTGATACTATGGTGATTGAGTGATCATCGACACCAAAGAACCTCTTTGTATGCTCCAAAAACCACTCCCATGCAGACCCACATTCAACTTCAGCTATTGCGAAGGCAACTGGAAGAACATTGTCATTACCATCAATCGTCGTTGCAATCAACATTACTCCCGGATACTTTCCTCTTAGGTGTGTGGCATCAATTCCGATAAGTCTACGCAAATAAGACCTGAACACCCTTCGGCAAGCACCAAAAGCCCAAAAACACCGCTGGAACTGATTGTCACCATTCCTGCATAGTGCCACATACGTTTCAGGATCTCTAGCTCTTAACTCACGCAGATATTGTGGAAGATCTCTGTAAGCCTCATCATAATCTCCAACAACCTTTTTTAATGCTTTCTCCCTAGCTATGTATGCTTTTCTGTATGATATGGTCACTCCAAATCTAGCTTTAATATCTGATATAATCATACTGGGTTTATATTGGTCATTATGAAGAAATTGCTCTTCAACAAAAGAAGAAACAAATGATGAAGAGCATGCATGATGATCAACACTATCCCTAACAGTTCCACATTGGTGTTCCTTTATATATTTTGTAACAATGAACTCTACTTCCCCCCTTGCTACTACTCTCCATGTACATAGTTGGTTGAAGCACACTGCTTTTACTCTATTTTTTCGGGTGTCAACTGGGTTATATCTCATATGCTTAACCATGACATGTTTGACAAGTGCATTCTTGAATTCTTCTCTAGATGGAAATATCTGCCCCACAAAAAATTCATGCCCATCTCTTGCCTCTACCTCTCCAATTGGCCCAGCAAGCAATCGAGAATTTAAAATATAAGGATCTTCAGCTAATGGAAACTCCTCCTCTAAGTCACTGTACTCATCTGGGGGGAATTCATATTGCTCAATCTGCATATCATCAACTTGGAATTCTAGTACACTTGTAATGGGTTCTAATTCATCTGCATTCCGGATTTCAATTCCTTCCTCCCCACTCCAGGTTGGCTCAAAGAATTCAACAACTCTTGTAGAAGAATTCAAACCCTCACCTTCTATATTAGTTGCTTCTTCATTTAGATCAATTGTCAAATTCCTTGTAATTTCTGATTCATTCCCCGTGACAGCATTATCATCAAGAGTATTCCATATCTCGGATAGAATTTCGTCAACAACATTATCATCCCTGAAAAATAAATTACAATTACATTTTGCAAACTTTGAAAATCATAATCAAGGACCTAGGAAGGCCTGAGGGCCTGAAATATTTTGATTTCAGGCCCTCACAGGGCCTGAAATCATTATATTTCAGGCCCTGTAAGGGCCTGAATATAATGATTTTAGGCCCTATGAGGGCCTGAAATATTTTTATTTCAGGCCCTCACAGGGCCTGAAATCATATTTCAGGCCCTCACAGGGCCTGAAATCATTATATGTCAGGCCTTGTGAGGGCCTGAACTATTTTTATTTCAGGCCCTCATAGGACCTGAAATCAGTATATTTCGGGCCATTGGAGGGCCTGAAATCTTTTGATTTTAAGCCCTCACTGGACCTGAAATCAGTATATTTCAGGCCCTTGGAGGGCCTGAATTATATTGATTCAGGCCCTCCCAGGCCCTCAAATCCAATGATTTCATCCCCTGTAAGGGCCTGAACTCTTTTCATTTCAGGCCCTGGAAGGACCTGAATTCCTTTTATTTCAGGGTCTCCCAGTGCCTGAAAACAACATATTTTAGTCTCTCCTAGGGCCTGAAATCTAATGATATCATGCACTCACAGGGACTGAACTCCTTTAATTTCTGGCCATTCTAGGGCCTGATATGGTAATATATCACCCCTAGGTCGAATTCAAACATTTATTTATCTTAAGTTTAACAAATTTCAGAGAGCCCTTATTATGTAATGCATATCATCCTTAGACTCCTCCAAACATAAAAATTGTAGCAAGAGTTGATAAGTATAAAACTAGGTCTGATACCATATCAAAGATAACAATCATACGTACATTACTATTTGTATTTGTTACCAATCTGTTGCTTGCTTTTTCTCCTTCAACACCTATCTTCCTCAGCTGCCTTGATGAATTGAGTTGTGCAAGGTCCAAATATATACGTACCCTCGTGATGATTCGACTTGTGCAAGGTAGTAATATATATATAGGCTGAGAAAATTTCCACTACCTGTCCATCCGAACCATAAATTCTTATTTTACTGCAAAAGTGGTTCGGATGTCTCGAAAATGGGATCAAAAAAGGTATTTTGTGGCGGGAGGGGTATATTAGGTAGTTCACTTTAAGCCGTGCGCTCTTTGGTAAAATAGAAACCATGGTACGCCCTTTGGTAATTTCAATTGTTACGTACGCCCTTTGGTAAATTGCCGAAGATATTAATATCATGCATATTTGGTGGTGCAGTTTGTTAACTCATGCCCACTCAACCGAGGGACTTGGTCCATCAAAGTTAGGACCTGGACTTGAATGGTTTTGTGGAATGGAAAAGCAGCGAGCCTTAGTTGATGTGGGTACATCATTTATCTTTCCACTGTGACGGAGGATAAAATTCATTTTTTGGTATTTTAGGTTCGGCCTCTTCAAACATTGTCTTTCCATCTTCAAGAGATCAAGCAATTCAGTTAGATGATGGTTTTGAAATTCCAACCGTCATAGCCTTTGCTTCATCACATTCTCATCAAATTTGTTTTCATCCTTCACATGCTCATCATGAGATGTGTCAGGATGAGAGGTTTGACGAACTTCGTCCTCTTCCTAGTTATTATTGTCTTTGTCATCCTCAAGAAATGATTCATCGTCATAAACTAGATTATCAAATATTTCAATTTTGTCATCCTCTCCGCTGCCTTCGCAAGATATTTTTTTATCATATAATCAAAAAGAGTAATAACTTAGTCAATTATACAACAATCAATTATCTTACCAATTAAATCAAATAACATCACTTAATAACCTATTAATTAATCTGATTAATTAATTAGCCTATTAATAATTAATCTCCAATTACATAATTAATCATCTAATTAATTATCAATTGATTTGACTAATTAATTACCCATAAATAACAAATCAACAAACTTAATTACAAATTTCCTAAACCACCGGCCTCTGCCTTAACGACAATGACCGACGACGGTCGACTACCGACGAGGGGGTTTGCGGCTAAGACATGACAATGGGTGGAGGTGACGACAATGTTCCTACTGCATCACTCACTAATGGTTTCGCGGTGTTAGTAGGAGCCCTAGAGCCAATTATATGATAATTGACTAGGGACATTTTGTATCATATTCTATTATTAATAAAGGCATGTTTGGTTATTATACTTACTTTGTATTTGTGTCAAATAACTAAGTATAATAATGTCCTTGGGTAGTAGGTTCTTATCTACATTATATTGATTGGTTGAATCGATAGTGAGATGATGTAGAGAACACTACTCTAAACCATTCCTAGTCATGTATTAATATTCAAGGACAATATTAATACATGGAGACTAGCATGTAGGTCAACTGATGACTTGAGCTCACAAGTCATGGATATGTGATATCAAGTTGACACATGGGTATACATTGGAGAATGTGTACTGAATGACCCGCCATGAGAAAGTTTCATAGATTGTCATATGAGTGTCATAAACTTTCTCATGTGACTATTGGTATGAATAGTCCTTAGACCTGAAGTCACTACAGTTCCCTACATAAGGAGTTATGTACTTTGGTATCGTCAAACGTCACCCGTAACAGGATGGACTATAAAGGCGATCACTGGGTATGTAATGAATTATGCGGAGGGATGTGAGTGATGTAGATGGGATCTATCCCTCTCATATGACGGGAGTGATATCTATGGGCCCCTTAATCGGTACTACTACTAAAACGCATGACCATGCTCAAATGAGTCAATATGAGATATTGAACTCATTTATTTGAGTGAGTCTACTCGGGGATCAAGAAACACAAAGATTGATCGAGGATGACACGGTCTATGCCTCATTGGTCAATCTAGATATCGAGGATAGAAGGGCAATGTCATATATTGCCATAGTCACGGAGGTTAAGTCGGATCTCGACTTTCTTGTTACTTGGGTAGCATTGATGCATTGCTAGATGTCGCTCATTGCTTTTGTGTCTAAATTGGTTTAGACACATTGCCAACGTTATGAGAGCCTATTGGGTCACACACTAAGGACACGATGCTTCGGAGATTAATTGATCTTGATTTGGCTAAGATTTAATTGGAATTGGATTAATTGAGTTAGACTCAAGTGAATCCAATTGGATTATGGATTGAGATCTAATTTGAGTTAAACTCATTTAGATTAGACTCAACCACATTTGGATGAAATATTAATTCATTAAAATGTTTAATGAATTAATAAGAGAGGAAGATGGAGAGTTTCTCACCATTAGAGTGTTACATGAAAAGTTAGAGAGTTATATTAAAATGTTTAATGAAGGGAAGTTTAAAAGGCAAAAACTCCTCTTGATATAAGTATAAAAGAGTTTTTCCCTTGTCATTTGGATGACAACTTCTCATTTTCTTTCCCCCTTCCTTCTCTTCTCCATCTTGGCCAAAACCCACATCTTGGGTTCTTGGTGTTTTGTGAACTACCTCAAGTTGCTAGCACAACTAAGGTAGTTCTTCTCTGAAGTAGAGATATCATGTTCGTGTGGATACGAATAGAGGCACAGACACTTAAACGTGCAAGAGATCCGGTGGCGCTTGGACGAGCGGGATAAACGTAAGGGCACGCTCCAAAGGTATACGCTTTAGATAGATCTATTAGATAGATGATTTCGTACGAGTTTTTCTTTCGCATGGATCGCTCGAGGGATCTTGTTTCCGCTACGTTTTTGTGTTTATGTCGTCTGAAGATCCCAACACGCTGTTGCTTCCTGCTTCACCAGGATGATGGCCGACATCGGGGAAGAGAAAGTCGTGACGCCAATTAGGGATGACAATGATTCGGGTTTGGATCAGATTTCATATTCTCCGTCCCCATTCTGATTTATTATATCCATCCCCATAATCATCCCCATATCCATTGGGGTTCAACTTTCATTCTCATCCCTATACCCATCGAGAATCGGATATCCATCCACATACTCATACCCATCATATTTTTTATCTAACTTCAAAAAAAAATTAGAATTAATATCATATCTAAAAAACATATTAAACACAATAAAAATAATTAGTGGGTTTTGGAAAAAAATTATATATATATAATTTAATCCAATATGGATAGGATTATATTAAACCCGCTTCCATACCAGATTGCTCGAATACCCATACCCTAATATCCATTTATTTGATCGGGTCCAAAAAATTCTCACTATATCCTCCTCTATTTGTGTCGGATATTGAATTCCCGATCGAGTTCGGAGAAAATTATCATCGCTAATGCTAGCTACTTGCTAACAACGTCGTCGGTTGCTCATGAACGGTGGCGCCATGTCGGACCGCGTGGCAGAACAGTGCCGCAAGTGCATGAGGAAAAGATGTGGCGTTGGCTGCTCACAAATGATGACATCGGCTCGGATTGCGTAGTGAAACCATCATCGTGAGCGTCCATAAAAGAGGAGGGGAGGAGAGGGAGGAGTGGGTCGGTCGTGGTTGCACCGGCGGATGAGTGCTAGTTGCAGCTGTGACGACGACGCTGCAAGCGCACATAAGGATGACTATAGAGAACTTAGGTTTTTAATAAAATCGTATGTTAATAAAATCAATTAACTCCCACTTTAATTAGGATACTCCAAACTTGTTTTATCCTTTACCTATTTATCCCCATAAAATATAAAAAGATTCTTTTAAAATTTAGAAAAAATACAATAATTTCTATTAATTCACATTGATTTATTTCTCTCCTAATTTTCACCAATATTAATTTGTTTTCCTAAATAAATTGAATTATATCAGATTTTTAAATAATTTTAATCCTTTAATATCATTCTACACTAACTTGGAAGTCTTACAGATTACTTTGAAAAAAAGGCAAACTTCAGTCTACCGATCAGGAGTTAAATTGAGAAATGGTCGTGATGTGATTGGCCAACATTTGTACTTCTTTAAGATTGCGAGGAGGGGACATATTCTTGGCTCGAGTAGTCTTTATCAGGATTTTATTCATATATATTTCAATGTTCCTCTCAACTTAATACTTGAAGATTCAATCCATTAACCACTAGTAAGCTGCCCCTATATTTGTCAGTCCTAACATCATAATATTATAGCAATATGTCCTATCAAAGATGACAAAACTGATCTTTTCCTGATCTTTAGAGGCTAGAAAAATTTAATAGTAGCTTTGATACACATCCAACCTACAAATGAGTTCACATCCAAAGATTGAGTTTACTATCTGATCGATGCGAGAGAGAGAATAGTAATCCTTCGGGCAAGCCTTGTTGACATCCCAAAAGTCTATACAAACCCACCACTTTCCTCCATTTGGGCACTAGCACCATGTTGACCAAACATGCCAGGAAATAGACTTGCCAGATGTGCCCTACTTCTAATAATCTGGCAACTCCAGCTCGAATTATTTTATTTTTCTCAGACCCAAAGTGTCTTTTCTTCTGTTTGACCAACTGAGTGTTTGGAAGTGTGTTGAGTTAGTGCACCTTCTCTATCGAGATACTCCAATAACCGCTTGGCTGACCAGGCAAAGATATTGTGATTGCATGAGAGACATGCAATCAATTCCTGCTCGAGTCCTAGTGAACATCCATGACAACTCGGGTAATCCCGTCTAGTAGCTCAGGATGAAATTGTATTTCCTCTTGCCCTTTAGTCAGTCGAGACATGGATATGTCTTGCACCACTTATACCTCAACCTCTTGGGTGTCGGGATCGATGGCTCGGCTAGAGGGGTGAATAGCTTCTCACCCAATTCTTTGACTTCTTCCTACACGTGTTAGTTATGCTAGCGGAAATGAAACTAAACAATAAAAACAATACTAACCCTTATCGTTTACATGGTTCGAAGATTGCTTGCTCCTACTCCACGGTGTGCCCTTTTGGTGGACGATCCCTCAATCCTTCGGTGGATTAGTCCCTGACAATCTTCGGTTAAAGCTTTCTCCTTCCTGATGGAGAACAACCTCTCACAATGTCTCTCTTCCCTTTACAAGATAAGAACTAAGGTTTGATGAAGAGAGGAAACTTGGAAGCTTGAGCACTTGATCAAGAAGGTTTCTCACTAAAGAGCTAACCCTTCTCAAGTCTCAAAACTCTCCTTTAAATAGAGGAGAGAGTTGCTAACAAAATAGCTCAGGCCCGACACCAGTCGATTGGTGCTCTGCCAACAGCTAGCCAATGGTTAGTCAAACGGCTAGTTTTCGAATAGATCAGTCGACTACCTCCAGACCAGTCGACTAATCATACTGTTCGAATCTCGCAGAAGGTTTAGTTAACTGGTGTCCCTACTAATCGACTGATCTTTTTACACACTCACACTCATCCTCTCCGGAGTCGCTCTTTGAAGCTCTCGTCCCTCGGATGCATCCAAGCCCTCGACTCCTCCCGATGTCATCCTTCGCATATGTCTTGAAGTTTGCATCCCTCGGCTCCACTCTGTTGCTCCTCGTCCGGCTATCCCTCGGATGTGCCATCCTTCATTGACTTCAAGGACCCGAGTACCAGGATGAGATCTCCCAAACGTGAGTTCCACCAAGTCCTGCATGACTCATAACACACATTAAACCAATATGAAAAATCTAACTTAATCATATTGACACACACATCAAAACTCATGATCGTATCGATCAAACTTGGCCGATTGCACCAACATTGGGTTCTTCGGGGTTTCCGTTTGTCTATCCTCACCATCTCTATATAACATTTTCTAGTTGCCACCTGGTCTCCTTTGAGTTTGTCGACTTAATCTTCCATAGGGAAATTAACTTTTTGATGGAAGGTGGAGATCATGACTCAAAATAAATTCAAGGCATGTCTTCCCAAAATGACACTATAAGCAGAGGGAGCATCAACTATTGTGAAGGTGGTGAGCTGAGTCCTTTTAGTAGGGTTTTATCCTAATGATATCACTAGACTGATTTGATTGAGTAGCTATACTTCATATCCGGTGAATCCAAATAGGGAGGTAGCCATGGGATGGAGTTCCTCTTGGTCTATTTGCAATTAATCGAAGGTCTTCTTGAATATAACATTGACAAAACTCTCGGTGTCAATGAAAATCCTGGGCACATTATGTTAGGAGTTGCAAGGATGCAAACTTAGTCCCACATTGAGAAACACATGGAAATATCATAGGTTTATAAGGAATATGGTATCTCCATTGGCATGAGGCCTTTTGGGAGAGCCTAAGAGCAAAACCATGAGGGCTTAGGCCCAAAGTGGACAATATCATGTCATTGTGGAGACATCCTAATTCCTTTTGGCCCTAACAAAATAGTATCAGAGCCAGGTTGCTCATCCAGATCTAACCATGTGCGTTAAGCCTTAAATAAAGGATATATGGGCTCTTGTGTCTTGAGGACCAGTTCTAGTTGCGGCTAGGTGGTGAAGTCCTAGTAGGTCAGGTGGACTGAGGGGCAAAAGTCCTGGTGGATCAGACATCAAAAACGGAAAGGGTTTCCGTTTGTGGTGGGGGCATGTGGTCCTTTGTTTGAGGGGGGCATTGTTAGGGGTTGCAAGGATGCAAACTTAGTCCCACATTGAGAAACACATGGAAAGATCATAGGTTTATAAGGAATATGGTATCTCCATTGGCATGAGGCCTTTTGGGAGAGCCCAAGAGCAAAACCATGAGAGCTTAGGACCAAAGTGGACAATATCATGCCATTGTGGAGATATCCTAATTCCTTTTGGTCCTAACACATTATAAGTAGCTATTATAGCCCGAATGACCAAGGCGTCTTCATGAGAGGTTTCGACTCCCTCTAAATTTTGAGAACCAAAGCCTATCTAAGATTCTTTTTCTTGTCCTCTTCTAGCATTGACTCCACAGCTTTCAAGTTGCTAACCATGGGCTTTTCTTGCCCAATTCTTATCTTTATCAGTAGAACCTCCAACAATCATATTGACATCTCCTTGAGCGACATTGCTTTTGTTTTCTTCTTGGTGAGCTTTTTGGTGGGACTGAGATGACTCTCAGGCTCTATTAGACGAAGAATGGGCTTAGTGATTGATAATTACCATTTTGTTGATAAATTTAGGCTCTCAAATCCATGTTTTGATCTCTTTTTATACGCTTAAGTTTGCATTTACATTATGTTTCATGAATTCTTTCTATTTTATCTTTTGATTTAAATCTTTATATATTTGAGATATTTTGACACTAAAATGTGAATCTAATTTTGTAGGCTTATCATGGACCTAGATCGGATTGGATCAAACTTGAGTCAGAATTGGATCCGGATCAAGGTGATCAAGCATCGGATTAATATGGGTCGTCCATTCAGGAGAACGGCTAGATCTGAGCCATCCATCAACTTCTAATCAGTCCAAGATCAAGATGGAGTTAATCAAGTCCATGGATCAAGATCTGAAAATTTCATCCAAATTAGAGTCCATTTGATCGTCGGATCAAGTGTGGGGGAGTTTCAACCGTCCATTCAAGAGGGCAGAGAGATGTGAGCCATCCATTGTAGATCCGGTTGATCCCAGCTAAGGAGAGGCAGATCTGACCGTCTGATGGAGATCTGGAGACTTTGGGCTTGATCAGAGCAGATCCGACCGTTGGATGAGGCCAGAACGATCTCAGCCGTTCAATGCTAACTAATATAACAGCCTCCTCAGATCTGAAATGGGTGGTCGCCAGTTCTCTTCCGGTTTTTCGCCAGTTCTCTTCTTCATTTTCTTCGTAGCTTCTTCTCAGATCGCGCGGCCAACATCAATTCCAAGCTCGTTTCCAAGTTTTTAGATCATTGAGGTATACTTTCCGGTTGAGTTCGCATTCGATTTTGTCACTGAGAGGAGCAAAGGGGAGGGTGTCGCCCGAGCTCCATTCCGCTGATAACTTCCACTTGATCGCAGGTTGTCTTCGTCTACGGAGCAATCAGAGCACTTGGAGGGGTTCTCCGAATGCCACTGAGGGTTCCTGAGCATCGATCGCCAGCCAGCTCATCGAGGAAGAGGTGATCGCGGAGTTTCTCAGCCACTGATCGGTGACTGTGATCGGACAGAGATGACTCTGATCGGTCCCGTGACCGATCAGAAGAGGACCTGATCAGTCGGCTGACCGATCAGGAAGGCTAATTCGCAGCAACTTATCCAGGGAGTGTTCTTTCACTGATTTTTGAGCTAGGGGGTTCATAGCTCATCTTTTGTGTGACGGCAAAGGGAAAACTTGATAATGAATTGGGTTGATGTTCAATTTAGGATAATTTTGGTTTTAAACATGTATTTCTTCAAGTTGCTTAGATTGTTCCATCTTCACTTCAAGCCAAGTGCTTAAGCCATGTTTTGATCTAGTTTCTATTATCTTGCAATTAATTCCCTGCAATTCATTTCCTGCAATTATTTACTGCAATTAGTTCTTTAATTTCAATTCAATAGTTTGAATTTAATTGCTCAATTGTTAACTAGGTTAACTTCAGTTCTGCAACTTCCTAAGTCATTTCTGCTTAGTTAAGTCTATTTCATTCTATTTCATATTGTCAATTCCCTATCGCAAAAACCCCCAATTTTATTAGAAAACCCAAAACATCAAACGACAAATAACCTTCAAGCTCGAGTTAAACATTCATTCAACTAGTCCTTGGAAAAATACGACCTGAGGCCCCTCTACTACACTTTAATTCTGTTAGCCAAGGGTTTTCAGTTATAAATTTCTAAATTTGAGGCTCATTCGTGACACTAGTATTGGGCAGATATCAGTGATCCAGCTATTGGGGTATGTCTTCTGGCTACGCGGCCCAAGCAGGAGAGCGTTGAGAAGGACCAGGGGATGAATGATCACTCGTCCTTTGAATGGCTTAGGGAAGGGGGATTCGGTTCAGCGAGCGTTGATTTGAGACTTGACGAAGCTCTCTAGCATACTTATGACATTCTTGGGTAAAATGACCCTTAGATTGATGATAGGCTTAGAAACTAGGGATCCATCGGCCCAGGCTTGCAGTCGGAGTCCAAGTGGGGTGGCTTCCACGATTTGCTCCGTCCTCTCTCCCCCTCAAGCAAGTGCTTATTGATGGTTCGGGCGTCGCTCTCTATTTCAGAGAAGTGGCAGAGGAGTCTTGCTCTTCGGCTAAATGATTGTAGGAGTCAAGGAATTAACTTCTTTTTTCTAGTGAATTCAGCTTCCTCCATGTTAACATATTTAACCGCTGGGCCTAATAAGCTATCAAAATTGATCAGGAGCTTCTTCACTAGAGATCGAAATAAATCCCCTTTCACTAGTCCCTACGAGAAAGCCCTCACTAACACATCCAAAATGGCCGAGGAAACATCTAGAGTGACTCGGTTGAATCGTTGAATATATTATTTCAAGGTTTCCTTTTAGCTTCTACTTGAGAGCAAACAAATTAAGTGAGATTTTATGGTGCCTTATGCTACTGGTAAAATAATGTAAGAAAGTGATCTTGAAATCTTTGAAAGACCAGATGGAGGAGGTAGGGAGTCGATCAAACAATCTCTAAGTCGAGCCAGAGAGTGTTGTCAAGGATGCTCGTCACTTGATGCCATCAGTATACTAATGCAGCAAGGCCGCATTTTCAAACTTTCATAGGTGATCTTCAAGGTTGACTATTCCTGTGTATTCAGTGAATAGCGGCTATCAAAATGATGTGGCAGCTCATCTTCTAGGACACTTCGATGAACATGGGTACTTCAACAAACTTTTACTTTAGCCATGAAAGTCCCTTTACCTCGAAAAAGGTCTCAATGAGACGTTTTTGTAGGATCGATGTACGTGAGAGGGGGGAGGGTGAATCATGTGAGTTTTTAAAAATTTTAATTTTTCAAAATCGACGTGCAACAGAAAACTAATAGAACTTGACACAGAAAATAGCACACAAGAAGTTTTTCTTGGTTCGAGCCTTCGACGACTCCTACTCCAAGACCCAAGTGCTAGGATGTATACTAAAAGCTTTACTTTTGGTTAAAATACATTTACATTTTAAAGAGAATCGTAAGATCACACAGTGCATATTTATGTTAGTATATGCACAAAATGTCTCATACTTTGCATTATAGATAACATGGTGTGTGGTGATGTACAGAAGATCATGTTATCAAGTTCCTTGCAGAAGTATAAGAAAGATGCTCACAACCAAGATGGAGTTGGACAAACCATTGGGATGGTTGTAGTGTAATTAGGTGTGGTTTGTCTTAACCATAGAATTACACTAGTGCACTTTGTGTGCATTGAGTAGGACCAAAAGATAGGTCATCCAATTTTGTACTGACTTCATAAATTGGATTAGACTTCGGATTTATATTATGGAGTATGATCTCTTAATCCCGAAATAATAACGGGCATATATAATTAATTATTATTTCTTTGACTTACTAATGGGCGAGATTTATTCTGTTAAATCGATAGGCCCGGTAAATTGGAAAATAATATTAATTATATGGTGTGCCATTGATTATTGAGGGAATATGTGTCCTGATTAGTCGGGATGATGATGCCCCCTTGATGAGCTCAAAAGGATTATCATGTCAAATCTTGCAAGTGGACTATGGTCCGACATGATGAAAAGGTTGAGTGATACTAGTCAAGGATCAAGAGGATAATTAATTAAAATTGTCAGTAATTTAAATTAATTATCGGGCATTCGATATCTTAAATACGGGGAGATGGACGACTCATAATAGGTGGAGCCCATATGAAAATATGGAGGTTAGTGAGGAAGTTCAATGGGATCCTTTAGTGGAATGGATCTCCATTAATGGATCGGGTTTGGATCCATTAGCGGGCAAAGAACCAACTCCTCCTTATGATCCCTACCTTAGCCCTATAAATACCCCATAGGAGTCATGATACAAGGCTAATTTTTTATCATCCAAATATACAACCCCAAACCCAAAAACCCTCTCTCTAATTCTCTCTCCTAGGGCATAGCTTGCGCCGGCGGGAAGAAGGTGGAAGAAGAGGAGTTTTCTCCTCTACCTTCAATCATCTCTTGGGCGTGAAGCTTTGGCAGGATTGCGAGGAGCACCCTGGTGCTCGGCTTGGAGCAGAGGAGCGGGAGGAGGGCTGTCGACGGCGGGTTTCCCTGACTTGCGGCGCCGGCGGTGAGGAGGAGAAGAATTTTGTTTCTTCTCCTTATCCTTCTCTGATCTCTTCTTCTTCCTTCATTACCATCTCTTCCTCTGCGTGCGCAAGCAAGGAGCAAGGAGGAGAGGAATCCATCCTTGTTGACGCCAACGGTGAAGGAGGAGAGAACTAGGGTTTTGGTGGGTTTTGGGAGGAAGAAGGAGTTTCTTTCTTCTTCTTCTTCCTTACTCTTCATCTTCCTAATCATCCTTTCCTTGGATCTCTTGTGGCTGGCGAACCTTGGCCATGAGGTGGCCGGCGGTGCAAGTGTAGGGGAGGTGGTGGCCGGAGGTGAAAACCCTAGGTGCTAGGGTTTTTGTGTTGGTGCAAGGAAGAGGTTTGAAGACAGTGATCTTGGCGAGCCTTGGCGACTCCGCGTCTTGGTAGCTCGTCACCCACACGACGTGTTGGTGCCGGAAGCACCAAAGTCAAACCTGTGTTTTGATAATGGCAAAGGGTTCAGAAGTTAAGGTGTATTGTGATCTAACAAGGTTAATCAAGTGTGCAGGAAAAGTCCTCGATACACTAGGCACGAAGTCCTAGTTCTAAGAATTGGGCACTAAGTCTTGCCCGCGGGCTGGGCAACTAAGTCCTGACAAAGGTTGGGCAATAAGTCCTGGTCATGGACTGGGCACCGAAGACCTGGTGAGTAAAGCTGGGCACTAAGTCCTGGTCAAGGGCTGGGCACCGAAGACCTGGTGAGTAAAGCTGGGCATTAAGTCCTGGTCGTAGACTGGGCACCGAAGACCTGGTGAGTAAAGCTGGGCACTAAGTCCTAGCCGAGGGCTGGGCATCGAAGACCTGGTGAGTAAAGCTGGGTACTAAGTCCTGGTCGTGGGCTGGGCACCGAAGACCTAGTGAGTAAAGCTGGGCACTAAGTCCTGGTCGCGGACTGCGCATGAAGACCTGATACGGGGGATTGGGAAAAAGTCCAACCGGAGGAGCCGGTTGGCAAACAGGTAAATTCTCCCGAGAGGAGTAGGTGAGGATGCGTTCCCCGTAGGAGGGAACATTAGGCATCGGTTCGTCCTAGGGTTACATTTGGGAAGTCCAAAGTCAGAACCAAGACAGCTTAGGCTGTAAATCATGTTTAATATATCATTTGTATATGCTTTGTGTGGTTTGGAACTAACCCTGGTTGCAGGAACGAAGGGATGAAGTTTTTGCATTCAGGCGCCTCAATGGAGTGAGGCGCCTCACTGGGCTAGGCGCCTGTATTGACACAGGCGCCCCAGTCCAAGGCCAATCCAGTCATTCGAAGAAAACTACCTCTGGACCAAGTCAAGTGAGGCGCCTGTGCACAGGCGCCTCAATGGAAGGGGATAGGCGCTGACCAAGTCTGCGGAATGGAGTTCTCGCAGGACAGGCCACATGTCAGGCGCCCCTTCGATACAGGCGCCCCACTGACTACTATAAAAGGGGGTTCACCCCCAAGGCTTCTACATGAATTGCATTCAACACTTACGCTCAAGCGCTCCGCTCCGACAAGTTCCGTACCCGCTATTCAAGCGCCGACGATGACCCGTTACTCCGAAACTTCCAACTTCTCCGGTCGTCGGTAAAAGTTAATTTTATTTAAAGTTTTGTAACCTTTTTTTAATTCTATATTTGTACTCAACTTGTAATCTTTTATGAAAATATAGAATTGCCCATCGTAAACGGTCAAGGATAGTGGGCGTTGGAGTAGGAGCCGACCGCGACTCCGAACCAAGTAAAAACAAAACTTGTTAGCAATTGGTTTTGCTTTTTCCGCTGTCCAATTACTCTCTTACGATTTCCGAAGAATTTTGTCGAATGATATTCACCCCCCCTCTAACGTTTCAATCCGGTCCCCATAAGTGGTATCAGAGCTTGATCGCTCTTTACCGGACTAACAGCCGATGGAGCAAAGACGCCAGGAGTTGAGGGGGGGCCCAGGGGTGAATCAGGTACATTTTTTTTAACTATGTCAAATTTTAAATTCCATATTATATGTTTCAAGTGTAGGGAGAGAGGACACTTTAAAAATTAGTGTCATACTCGTAAGAATCGCTCTTCACCGGCGGCAAAGGAAATACCAGCACCAAGAGTCCGGAGGGACAAGAGCCACGTACAATGCTTCAAATGTCAAAAGCACGGACACTACAAGAATAAGTGTCCAGCAAAGGTACGCAAAATTTACGTTCCGAAAAATTTTCAAATTCTTGCACTATCCTATGTAGATAGCTTAGATAATGTTTCTGAAAAATTAAACTTTGTAAATAATCAAATCAATATTTTGCATTATCAGTTACAAAATGTAGATAAGGTTAAAATATCAGAAATTAACTGTTTTATCCTTAATGTCAATTCAATAATTTTAAAAATTAATTCTGATAATTTTAAGGATATTTCTAGAATTAATTCTGATAATTTTAAGGATATTTCTAATATTAATGCTAATAATCTCACTGATAATTCTGAAATTATTGAGGATAATGATAACTAGCATTTTATGTCATTATATTTGCTCATTTACTTAGCATTTTTTATTCTCTCGTACGTTTAAATCATGTTTATATCATATTTTACGATTATGATCTATTTTTGGAGCTCATTATAATTTCCTCTAAATTTTGGCATTATTTCATGATTTTTGTAAGGAATTAAAGATGAATCCTGGACCAAGGCTTGGATCAAAGTAATTGGACCCAATGCTAGTGTTGATGAGCTTGGTTCAATTTAAGCATAGTCTAATTTGAAGGCTTGGTTCAATTCAAATGGAGATGGTTTATTTCATCCAACCCAAATTGGATCCAAGAAGAGGAAAGCTCTAACCCATCCAAAAGCCCATCAACATCATCCAATCCTTAAGCCCAATTACAACCCTTATTGGATTCGGATCTAAATTTTCTTACTCCTACCTCTTACCCAAAACCCAATAACCAATAAGAAACCCTCATCCTCTTCTCCACTTTCTCAACCCACGTGCACAAGGGAGACGGATCAGCAAGAACCCTAGACTCATCCACTCGACTCACCCTCTTCTCCACCACCACCTCCGGCCGACCATCTCCTCTTCTCCATCTCTTCACAGCCGCCGGCCGGAGCTCACTCGACTCCATCTCCTTCTCCACTTCCTCACGCGATCACACACCCAAGGAGGCGGCTGTGCCGAAGACAAGGGACACCATCCATCTCCTCCACCACCGCCAAGGGACACATTGAGGCAAACCCTAGACGCCCACTCATCCGCGAACCCTAGCGCCCACTCATCCGCGAACCCTAGACGCCCACTCACTTCTCCCCGTCTCTCCTTCTGCTTACCAACACAGCCGGGGCTTCCCTTCCTTCCCTTCCTTCTCTCCTTCTGCTTCCCATCACAGCCGGCAGTAGCTTCTCTTCACAGCGTCGACCGACAGCATCTCCTCCATCGAGCTTTGGGTTTTCTTCGCTTGTTGAGTTGTTATGTGTTGATTGTTGAGTTGTTATGTATTGGATGTTGAATGCTTGTATTTGATGGATCATCCCCATTTCAAATTGCACGTACTTGAAGCAATTTCGAGCATGCCTATCTTGTGTTTGGTCAAATGCTTCTTCGAACAGTTACTTGCAATTGTGATGTGTCTTAGTTGCTTAACTTTTGTTTTGTATTGCTCTTCCCATTGCTTTAAGTTACATGTCTTCATTTAAATGCAATTAAATTAGTTAGATTAGATTTCTTTAATGCTATAGGTTTTGCTCCATGTTTAGTTTCGTCAATGCTTTATTTCAAGTTACCCTTTTCTTTTCTACAAGTACAATTTAGATTAGATTAGATCTCCTTTACTCGCATTGTCTTTCATTAATTAGGATTAGATTTCATACTTGCTTTGCTATTTCATTTCATAGTCATAGCTTCCAAATCCAACCCCCAGTTTAATATCCAAAATCCAAAAGCAATAACTTGGAATCCTAGGATTATTAATCTATCATTACACTCCTTAAGAGAGACGACTCGAGTTACTCTATACTACATTAGTTTAGAAAAGTTCGATACTTTAATTGTATTTGATACTCGTTGTACGACATACGGGTCACATCAAATAATTAATTCTAGAATTAATTCTGATAATTTTAAGGATATTTCTAATGAACAATGATAGAGAGAGTGAAAATGGGAGAGCGAAAATCATAGTGAATGATGTGGCATGACGTGGTATGACGTGGCACTTTACATGCACACGTCCGATTATCGCTTGGACACTATCGGTGGCCTTCGCTCGCCGCCCCGAATCAAACTATACCCTGGGGGGGGGCACGGTGAACCCGTCGGAGATCGTGCATGCAAGGTGCCACGTCATTCACTATGGTTTTCACTCTCCCATTTTCACTCTCCCAATCATTATTCATTTCTAATATTAATTCTAATAATCTCACTGATAATTCTAAAATTATTGAGGATAATCCTGAAATTAACTATGAAATTATTGAGAATAATCCTAAAATTAACTCTGAAATTCATGAGGATAATCCTGAAATCAACTCTGAAATTATTGAGGATAATTCTAATATTAATTCTAAGGATATTTCTGACGATAGTGGAGATGAAATCTTCTTAGATGATAATTTAATTATCAAATTTTTAGATAATATTGAAGATAATTACAAAACAATAACTAGTAGCCCTGAAAACTACTCCACTTACTATGAAGATGTAGAAGGATATGATTTTGATGATGTGGATGAGGAGAAATTGAATTTTCTAGGATCAAGACTATAGTTAATAAAATTTTCAAAAAGTCAAACAAATCAAAATTATTAGAAAAACTCAAAAAATTAAATAAAGAAGAAATAGTAGATGAGTCAGAAATTTTCAAAATAATGAAAATGATGAAATTAAACCCACAAATATTAATTAATCATTTCAACCTTAATTATTCCAACCTTAATTAATCTTTAATTATTTCAACCTTAATTAATCTTTAATTATTTCAACCATAATTAATCTTTAATTATATCAACCTCAATTAATTCTTAATCTAATTAAATATTAATTAATTCAACTTCAATTAAATATTAATTCAACCCTTAATCAACATAATTCATATCCAATTAAATCTTAATTAAATTAATAAATTCAATTAATTCCTAATTAATTTAACTTCAATTAACTTAAATACAATTAATTCTTAAATAACTTAAACTCAAACTAAATAAAATCTTACCCAAACTGCAACAATTAATTTAATAAAATTAAACATGTCAAAGTGGGTTGGCATATTCGCGGGTTCACATGAGATGTATCAAATTGGGAATTGTTGAGGCAATCAGCCCTTGAATGATTGGAAGATCATGGTTTTGATGTGTGGGCGAATAGGTTTAAAGTTAGAGTGTTGTGTTGTATTTGATATGTGTGATTGAGTTTGCAGGACTTGGAGAATCATACTTGGTGGACCTATCCGAGGACGAGAGCCAAGGGAGGAGAGCTCCAAGGGCAAGCCGGGAAGTGGACTTCAAAGGGCACATGTGAAGGGTGGCATGGAGGCAAGCCAAGGGAAGGCTTGCATGCGTATCCGAGGGACGATAGCCAAAGGAAGAGGACTTCAAAGGGCGAGCCAAGGGAGCAGACCTGAAGGCACACGCGAAGGAGAAGGTTCGGAGTGGCTGGAACTGAGCTGGGAGGCAGGGCAGTCGACTGGCCCAGAGGCAATCGACTGCCAAAACTCATAGAAAGTTTGCAGCTTCAGACTAGTCGACTGGCCAAGGGGCAGTCGACTGGTACACCCCAAAACTAGCCGTTGGCTAGCTGTTTGCTAGCCGTTGGTTAGCCGTTAGAAGGCATTTAATGCCGGGGCAGTCGACTGCCATCTGGGCAGTCGACTGGTGCGAGTCTGGACAGACTGCGAATCTGTCCTTTTCACCTATAAAAGGATGCCTCGTTACACGTGTCTGTACGGTTCCGTACAGTAACGAAGTGCTGCCAAATTGTAGAGTGAATTCTTGCTTCCTTCATTGTATTTCTACATCTGTAAAGAGGAAGCATTTGCTGTGAAGGTTTCTCCACCTCAAGGAGACTTTTCGATAGTGAAAAGTGGTGCTCGCGGCATGGATCCTTGGACTAGTCACCCATCTGGGTGGATACCAAGTAACTGAAAGTGTTAGCATTGTTTCTGTATTTCTTTTATCTATTATTTCCGCTGCGCTAACAAGACTGCAGAGTTCAAGATCCGAAAAAGTGCATTCACCCCCCCCCCTCTGCACGCCACATCGATCTTTCAGGAATTTGATACATTTTAGAAACTTAATTAAAAGCCTTGACCTGTTTGAATTATGCATTAATGCCATGTATATGCATCTGCTATGTTTTTTTAAAATAAAATGTCATGTCATTTATGTTTAATATTATGCATGATTTAGAACGGCTATAGGAAAAAGACTAGTTAAAACTTGAACAACCTAGTATTAGGTGGAGGTGACATGATAGTACGTTAGGGAAGTTGTCTGGTGGAACTAGCCGAAGCTACCGATCCAAAACCTAAGCTAATTAGACCAAAATTTTTCAAGATGTAATTTGAAAATGAATTTTCGATAAAAGGATTTGTCAAGGAATGGGTTGTTGCTCCAATAAGGCTATGGCCAAAGAAGGCCTCTATGCCTCGCCAAGACCTGGAAGCCAATTATCAAAAATCAAATTCACTTTACTATTTGATAAATTTGAATCTATTACAAGTTTTGATTAACTCTTAAATTTAACAATAAATTAAGAAAAATTATTCAAGCATCTCACAATACACCCATAAGGCAACCATGCTTGCTTGTACTGAAACATCTACAATGGGTGAGATGTTAAGGACTAATAAATTAAAAAATATTTTTCAAAATTATTTTCCAAAATTCTTAGAATATTTTTCTAAAAAATTTATTTTCAAAATAGTGTTTTAACATAATAATATTTTTATGGATTTCATGCTTGTTTGAGTGCTTATCTATATTATACATTTTCCAAGTTATATCTTTTTCAAAAACTTGTTTGACCTACACAAATTAGACACAAGCCTCTTAGGTCAACATTAAAGTCCCTTAAGGCACTTAGATAGAGTTAAACGGTATTGGATACAAGGGGAGTGTCGTATTCTTTTAAATGATTTTTTTTGGTTTTTCGAAAACTATGCTTTAAATTACTATCACTTATGTTTTCGAAAAGGCTTATGCTTTAAAAGTTATCATCATTCCAAATTGAATTCTCTAAAATTATCTTCTTGAACATTACCATACAATCATTCAAAACTATTCTTTTGATTTTTGATAAACCCTAAAGACACAGAGGAAATCTTCTTCATGATCTACAAGGACTCCTAGGATGTGTCAAATTTAGGGGGAGTCTAAGTCAAAAGAAAACCTTCTGACAAGTGTTTTTAGGAAAATTATTTTTGGAAATTATTTTTCAAAATTACTAAATAATTCTTTTGGTCTAGACCAAACCCTAAAGACTCAGAGGAAGAGTAGTCCACAAGCTTCCAATGACTGTGTCAAGTTTAGGGGGAGGTTAAATTAAAAGAATTATTAAACATTTCAAAATAATATATTTTAATACACTATTTTTCAAAATTCTTTTTTAAATAAAACCAGTTTTCCTTTTCAAAATACTATCAATTTAAATCATATTTTTTTACTTTCAAAAACTGTCTTCTTTTGTGAATCACTTTTGAAAATTTACATGAGTTTGGAGAATTTTCAGGACACTTAGGGAAATGTCCTTGTAGCTAACAAGGTTTTCTAAGATTGTGTCAGACTGGAAAATAAACCAAGTCAAGTAAAATATTATGTTTTCAAAAATACTAATATTTTTCAAAGTACATATTTTTTTTCATATTTTTCAAAGTACATATTTTTCAAAAATACTTATATTTTTCAAAAATCCATAATATCTTTCAAAAATATTTATATTTTTCAAAAAAAAACTCAAGATTTGTTTTCAAAAGTACTTGCATTTTTCCAAAAAACTCAATATTTTTCAAAAGTACTTGCATTATTCAAAAGCTCAATATAATATTTCAAAAGTACTAATATCTTGCAAAAGTACTAATATGTTTCAAGGTACTAATGTTCACAAAGTGCGAATAGTTTTTAATATTTTTCAAAAGTACTTGTATTTTACAAAGCTCATAATATTTTTCAAAAGTACTTCATTTTTCGAAAAGTGCCAAACATTTCTCAAAATACTAGTATTTTCTCAAAAAGTGCAATATTTCTTTCAAAATACTAATATTTTTTTAAACTGCACAATATTTTCCATAGTACAAATTTTTTGTACAAAATGAACAACTTGTTTTAATTGCATAATCTTTTATGAGTGTATGTTTCTTTAACTAAAAGTTCAAAATATCTCTAGCTTGTTGCTATACTTTCAAAAAATTATACTTTCACAAGGAAAAACGACTTCTCTTCATTGTTGGTGCAAGTGTTTTTTGTCGTTTTTTGATGTATGATAAAGGGGGAGAGTGCGCTTAAGTTAGAAATTTTTAAATTTTTAACTCCCAAAGGATCAAAATGAAAATCAAAATGTTTTTTCAAAAAGGGGAGAGAGTAAGCTGAAGTTAGAATTTTCTCCCAAAGGATCAAAATGTATTTTTCAAAACTTACATCATTTTGTTCCAAGGATTATAGTTTAAGCCCTTTCATCCATTCTAACTTAAGATATTGTCAAACATCAAAAAGGGGGAGATTGTTGGTGCAAGATGCATCAGTAATGTCCTCCTCTAAGTGTTTCAATGTTTGACAATATGCTTAAGTCAGTGATACATTGAACAAGGGAAGGGTAGTCAAGAAAATTGGACCAAAGTGAACCAAAGTCCTAGTTAACCTAGGCACGAAGGCCTGGTTCGAGGAATTGGGCACTAAGTCCTGGTCGAGGGTTAGGCACCGAAGACCTGGTTCGAGGAATTGGGCACTAAGTCCTGGCCGAGGGCTAGGCACAGAAGTTCTGGACCTAGGGTTTGGGCACGAAGTCTTGGTCCAAGGGATTGAGCAACTTAGCTGAGCGATGACTAAGGACAGAAGTAGAGACGGGTCGAGGTTCGGACGTCTCGAGATCCGAGAGTATCGAAGGCTAAACAAAAGTCCAACCGGATAGGCCGGGTGGCAACCGTCTCCTGAGACAAGTAGGTGAAAGGCGCATTCTCGAGGGTGGGAACTTAGGCGTCGGTTCGATCTAGGGTTTCGCGGAAATCCGAAGTCAGAACCAAATCCTTAAGATTAAGACTATCTGCATGTTTGCCTTGTCTTTGATTGTATTGCGGGTACCTAAAAGATGGAAACAAGGTAGGCAAACAAACACAAGCGGCCTGGAAGAAGGCCTCTAGGGCGCCTGTATTGAAACAGGCGCCCCAGAGCAACAGGGCGCCCTGGATTGGCAGCCACCTCCCAGGCACCTGTTAACACAGGCGACTGAGAGCTCCCAGGTGCCCTATATGTCTAGGGTGCCCTGGATGAAAACCTTATCCACTGCTGCAAGTTCGGCACGAGGATGGACTTTGACCAAGCTATATGAGGCGCCTCCTTCATCACAGGCGCCCCAATGAAGCCTATGAAAGGGGATTCGACCCCTCAGCTCAAGACAACATTCCAAGATCATTTGAGCTTTTCGAGTGACGACAAAGTGCTAAAGACGAAGCTCTGCAACCAAGGAGGCTCTGGGAGGAAGTGTGCGGCACTTTAGAGATCCAGATCAGTCTTCGACCTTTTTCATTTGGTTTGATTTACTTTCAGTACTTAAGTTCTTTAATATTTGTGATTGTAAATCTTGCACTGTAAGACGGGTTTCTCCGCCTCTGAAAAGTCCAGAAAGGAGACCATTAGTGGACGGGCGTTTCCGTGCTTAGGCCTTGGATGTACTGACCCTGAGGGGTTGGGAACCAAGTAAAAAATCCCGTGTGCAATTTGTGTCGTCATTTACTTTTTTCGTTTTTGTTTTCCGTTGTGATACTGACTCTGTGTTTAGAATGAATCTCAAAAGTTTACGAAGTTTCCGTGAAAGTTTTACGGTCGATATTCACCCCCCCCTCTATCGACGGCACCGGTCCCCACACGACGTCCAATAGGGGAGGATCATAAGCTAGAAGACTGCGAGGTAAAAGGCGAGGTATACCTCTCCCTAGCTCCGTCTTTATTTGTGTTATTTCATGCTTTGTTATTGCATGTGTTATTAATTGATTATCATAGATTAATTATTTGTTAATTAATATGATAATTAGTTGATGTCATGGACCCCGAAGATAAACATAAAAATCGATGATCCATTCGTCATCTTTTCCGCAATCTTTTGATTCGGAAAGTCACAAGGCCTTAAATTTGGTTTTGACTAAGTTGTGACTTGAGTCAATCAATACGACGATGAGACGGTCATTTAGGAGACGGGTCTCTATTCGGATTAAATTTTTAATCTGTAGACATAGAGAGGTCTCTTATGTTCGACCCCGTGGTTGCTTAGGAGACCACTAAGCCATACAAGGGATTTTCCCATCACCAAGTCCCTTGGACCTTTTTGATGGGTAATCCACTAAATCTCTCTACCGATAAGCTCTCGGTAGAGTAGTCGAGTACAAAGAGAATGAGAAAGTGAAACAGCTTACACTTTCCTTATACAAGAAAATAAATGTGCAAAATATTAAACATATTACCAACACGTAGATGAAAATCTAGTTGCGCTCGTGTATTTGTGTCGAACTTCCTGTAGCAGTCGCGCATAGTAGAGGAGTAGTACAATCACATCGTGAAGATGGAGTAGTAGAGTGATCATCAAAGCTCGTAAGGAAGTTGTATTGAAAGAGTTAGTTGAGTCCTTTTATAGGGCCATTCAAGTGCCTCTATCCCCATTGATGGGCCTCTATTCGAATGAACCTGATCCAGATCTGAGTTCATTGCAACTTATTCGCATCTAGACACCTCAATTCCAGGCACCTCTATCACATTGGGGTGCCTCAACTGTGGCGGATAGGAATTTACTCGTCGAGGCTTTATCCATTCTCAGGCGTCAAGTGCCTTAGTTCAAGGTGGCTGGACCGACTTGGTCCAGAACTCAAAACTCTACATCAACGAGTTAGCACAACATCAGATATATATATATATATATATATATATATATAGAATGTCGATCACCTGCGGACCAATTCCTGTGGACCGCTTGCAGACCGCCTGCGTGGCACGGCGCTGGTCTGCGTGGCAATGAACGCGTAAGGAGGAAAATTTTTAATCGCGTGTTTTGTTTTCGCGATCCAACTCCTCTCTCGCTCGTCCTCCCTCTCTCGCGCCCAACCTAAAGAAGTGTCGCCGCCTGCACCGATCCCCCACCTCCCTCTCTCGCGTCTCTCCGCGTCTCTCGCGTCGCTCTCTCTCTGTCTCTCTCGTCCTTCCAAATCGCAGAACCCTAACCCTGTAGAACCAAATCGCGTCTCTCTGCGCCAATCCACCGCCTCCCTCCTCGTCGCCGCCTGCGCCGATCCGACCCGCCTCCCCCCTCGCCGAAGCAGGTATCAATTTCAATGTGATTTTGTGTTTTTTCTGCAATTTCCTCGTCGCCGAAGCCCTTTTGTTCCTCCGATCGCCAAAGCCCTAACTATCCAAGAAGTCGCCAAAGCCCTAATGCAATTTTTCTCCGATTTTGTGAAATTTTGCTGCTTCTCCTGCTTTTTCTGCACTTGTGTGATTTTGTCAACTTCTTGATCTAGAACACAGAGTTACTAGACAGAAAGTTGAATTGTCTACACTTGTTCAAGTTTTTAATCAACATTGAGATGAGATATAAAATTATAAATCAGTTAGTTATACAGACAAAAGGTTTCGGTATATGATTTTTTTTCAATAAAATAAAAGACGAATTTATTCAACCAATTAGATACTTCAACAAGAGACCTTGTTGCTAGCCATCCAAGCTTGTATGATCTGTTATCAATAGGTATAGTCTTTCATTGCATGGTAGTCCTTTTTTCATCATTTTATCATAAGGATATCCCCTAAATAACATCCTGTAGTGTAGTGTCTTCATCTGATAACATCAATAAAAGAATTTTATATTTTTATTTACCGAGCATCATAATCATTCAGTGAGTTTGAAATGGTATTTAACAATGTGGTGACGAATTTACAACTTGCACATAAATTGAGATGAAAAATACTCAGACAGAAATACTAATTATACCAGTAAAGATAACTTTTTCCATCCACATTGATTTAGAGGCAACTTTATTTAGAAGCCTCTGCACAGCTTGAAGTTATTGATTATTGAAATTTTCTGCTTCTCCATGTAATATTAATTATTGATTGCATTCAGTAAGCAGTACTTTCTTACATCAAATTGCTTTTTTGTTATGTTATTCATGTTCATCATAAGTGCAAACTATAGTTATAATCTAACTTTCTCTATCCAACTAGACATCAACTTACAGAAAGAAAGCCATTTTCTTTTCAATTCTAAGCAGTGTTTTATTAATTGCTATTTTTAGGTTATAAATAGTGTGTGTTGTTGCCATTTATTTGTCTACTTATCTATTATCTAATATTATGTGGGGGGGCCCAGAAATGGAAGGAAATATAGTTGACGATCAAGAATACACTCCGCAAGTTACAGATGATCGAAAGCCAAAAATCGGAATAGAATTCCCATCACTAGAGGAGGCATATGCATTCTATAACCAATATGCACGAGAAGCCGGATTTAGTTCAAGGATACACACCAGCAAGAAAAATAAGATAACAAATGAAGTGACGTGGAAACAAATGGTATGCTTTAAAGAAGGTCATACAGATCTTCGGATTAAACATGCAAAAGTTGATCAACTAACAAGGGAAAGAGCACGTGGCACAGTTAGAACAGGTTGCAAGTCAAATATTACATTTATCAAGAAATAGACTGGGCCTAATTGGATTGTCAGTAACTTCACAGAAACCCATAATCATCCACTCTCGACTCCATCAAAAGTACATTTACTACGCTCACATCGTAATGTTTCGATAGCAAAGAAAACATTGACAAAACAGTTTTCTGAGGCAAATGTACCAACTTGTCAACAAATGAGATTATTGGAGATAGAGTATGGGGGTCCTGAGGGGTAGGTTGCACAGAAAGAGATATTAGAAATTTTGAAAAAAATATAAGGGAAGAACAAAAGGGTATTGATGCCGAAACACTCATCGAGTTTTTCACATCTGAACAAGAGAAGAATTCAAATTTTTTTCTTTGATTACGAGACTAATTTGAATAACAGATTTAGTAGATGTTTTTAGGCAGATCATATATCAAGGTGAGCATACAGCATATTTGGTGATATTGTTGTATTTGATACGACATATAACACCAACAAATATAGCTTAATGTTTGCACCATTTGTGGGAGTTAATCATCATCATCAGACTATTATTTTTGCCTGCGGGTTTCTAAGTGATGAGAAAACTGATTCCTTTGATTGGTTGCTCAACAAGTTCATAGAAGTCATTCCTAAAGGAGCACCAAATGTTATAATCACTTATCAAGATCCTGCTATGACAAAAGCCATTGCACAAATTTTCCCTCAAATAGTGCATCGATATTGTTTGTGGCATATACTGAATAAATTCCCGAAAAAAATTACCTCCTTTGACTTTTCGAGACCACTACCAAAGCATAAAAAATCATAAAGAATGTTATTGTAAATTCTACAACACCTGCTGATTTTGAGAAGTCATGAGAAGAGACTATTAAGTGTGCTAATTTGGAGAACAATGATTGGTTGTCTTTAATGTATGAATTACGACATAGATGGGTGCCAGCATATTTTAGCAATGTATTTTGTGCTGGAATGACTAGCAGCCAAAGATCTGAAGGCTCACATTCATTTTTTAAGAGATATGTCTCAAATAAGAATTCATTGATAGATTTTATCACCCATTTTAATAGAGCACTGAGACATTAAAGACACAATGAATTAGTTGCGGACATATTGATATGAATGAGATTTCTAAAATTCAGATAATTTTTCCAATGGAAACTCAATTGGTTAAGTTGTACACCAAAAAGAAATGGTTGGAGTTTCAAAGTGAAATGAGTGAGAGTCATGGTTATTATGTGCAATCGATATTTACAGGAGTTGACTCAGTGGTTTATCATGTGATGAAATTTGATAGTTCTTCTTCCTCCAAACCAAGGGTGCTCACACATGACAAACAAAAGGGTTTCATTTCGTGTAGCAGCACGAAATTTGAGTTTGAGGGGATTCCATGCAGGCATATGTTAGCTTCTTTCGCATCAACCAAGTCTTTTATTTGCTTGATACATATATATGTTAGTGATATGAGAGAATGTTGGCATCGCTATAGCATATTTTATGATTGATAATACATTGTATATTATGATATGAGAGAATGTTAAGGCATCGCCTTATGATTGTAAACATTTATTTAATAAATGATAATTCACTATTTGAGTATACATGTTTGTGTATTTGATTGGGATCTTAAACTCATCTACTGAATGTCCGCAATACAATTCACAGCATAAGAGAATTTGTGATGGGATCACAACTAGTGATTATCTCTAAATGTGCAATTGTGAAGTATTGAAAATATCCCTAGTCGATGAATTGATAAATACGGACACTATCAATTCTGGTGAAACTAGCATGGTTATTCTCTAATCAGCTGATTCACGGCTGGTGAATTGGGATGTCCGGAGATAAACATGGATGCTAGTTAAGGGAACTAGTTCATTGGAGTGACTAGCTGTAAAACTTCATATGGTAATCTATAAAGATATGTCACTGAAGTTATTATTGCAACTTAAGTGCGATGTTCCTTTGACTTGCGGTGTTCAAGTCATCTTGGTCATGGAGACTTATACTTTAACATCTTAAGCAAGCATCTCCAAGGAGGTGTGGACCCAGGATGATTGGGTATAAGCCGAAGTGCCCGAAGATGTTTGAACAGCCTACAAAGGATTCACCACTCCTTGCGAGAAGATGTATACCCAGGCCTATCGTCGGATTGTTACTCAAAGCCTCTGGCCAGAGCATATCATGTTTAGAGTGCGAGTCTCTTAAATACATGAGAGTAATTAGAAATCCAAAGGACGAGAAAGACATTACTTGGGCTAGGTGTGACGTAGTCAGCCTAGTAGGGACTGACACAAATAGACTGTGTCCTGAACCAAGTGGGTATAAGATAGTGAAGGGAATGGGGCACGATTCATTAGAGCTGCTGAAGGGTTTCGGAATTACTTCTGTGGTCAAACCGTTGATCTTTCGATTAATTGAGGGTCATGATGTACTACTAGGTGCCACTCATGACCGTTCTATAATTGGTTAATTATAGACGGCCAACATAAATCGAAAGCCTATTTAGTCACACGCACTACGAGTAATCCGAGGGATTTAAAATGAGTTGAAAATTGGATTTTCCAATCAAGAGAAATAAGTCGAATCTGAGTTAATCAGAGGCGCAACGGAAGCTAAAAATGGCTGTCTTTTGAAGGCTTATTGGGCGAATTAAATGAGTTTAATTCGCGACGGTACGGCTCGGTTTGGCCGGCCAAGAGGGTGTCAACCCCCTTTGGTTTGGCCGGCCACAAAAAAGGGGAGAAACTAATTTATTTGGTTTAATTAATAAAATAAATCTAGCACGATTTGTTTTATAAATTATGGATAAATAAATTTGTGTAAAGAAATTTATATAAATAAATTTATAGAAATTTATTCTTTTATGGAAATTAAAATGATCCATGGAATGGTTTATTTTAATTTTATAAAATCAATTATGAATTGATTTTTCCATAATAAGAAAGTTTATAAATTTCTTATAAAATTTATTCCATAATAAAAGGAGAAAAGGTATTTATTTTATTATAAAGTTAGTTATAATACAACTTGGCTTAAACGGAATAATTAATAAGAGAATTTATAGGATAAATTTCTTATGAAAATTCCGTTAAGAGGGAGACTTGGCAAGGGAGAGGTTACTATATAAAGGAACCAAGGCTAGGCTTGAATTCCTTAATCAATTGAGTTATCAAGAGATTAACTCTCTCCCTCTCTCTCTCTTATTCTCTTCCTCCCCTTCTCCTTCCTCCTAGGGACGGTGCCCTCCTCTACAAGCTAGGGCCGGCGCACCTTCCACCCTAGGGCTGGCACACCACCTTCCTTTGAAGATTGCCGTGAGCCATCAACACCAAGGAGAAGCCAAACAAGAAGAAGAAGAAGCGGATCGCAACTCCTCTCTTCCGGAATTTAGATTCCGTTTCTTGTTGGTTAGTTTCCATTCTTTTCTCTTGTTGTTCTAGTTGTGCCTTTAGAGAATCTAGTAGTTCTCGTCTGCACAAAACTCGTGACTTTGCGAAGTCATCCCGAAGAGAACTCGGCGTGGACGCGAATAGAGGCGGAGCTTCCAAGGGACGCTACGGTTGGATCTCGTCCCTTTCTTCGAGTTACGCGAGGTACAAAGTAAATTAGTTTACTTTTCCGCAAAGTTTTAATTTATGATCATGTCCACACATCATAAGGTTGCATGCTAGATACGTGGTTAAAATAATTTAAGAAATTATTTTATGCTAATTCTTCCGCTGCACGTAAAAATTTAAAATTTTACGAACCCGTATCCTTGTCAACATGCACCCGGTCCCAACAGTGGTATCAGAGCCGGTTAGTGTTCGACATAATCATATAATTGTTTTGCGGAAAACTTTGTCATAATCTTTTGGAAAAAATTTTCAATTATGGAAACTTTCCAATTATAATAAATTTTAGATTTAGGAATTTCAAAGTTTGGAAATCCTTATGAAATTTCGCAAACGTTTGAAATTTCCTAGTTTCTGAAATTTTATAATAATTGTGAAAACTTCCCATCTTTGGAAACTTTCCAATCTTGAAAATTTTCTATTTTAGAAATTTTCTAACTTTGGAAATATGTAAGTTTTCTTTGTACCAGAAACTTACAATTATTCTGAAAACCTATTATGAAATCTCGCAATTTTGGGCACTTTCTTTCAAGAAAGTCTAGACAAATTTATGGACAATTAATTGACAATTAAATTTGAATTGGTTTTTAAATTGACAACAAAATTCTTTATTTTGGATTGAGCCTCGGGGAGCCGTCCAATTTAAAGTTAATTGTTGTAATTTAATTTCCCAATTTTAAATGAAATTGTCATGTTTAATTTGGTTGCGCTTCCGAAATGGACCAAATTGGATTTACGACAAATTACTTTTCTTTGGGTATCTGAGCCTCGGGGAGCCACCCTTAGAAAACGATTTGATTTAATTAATTAAATCCATGAATAAAATATGTTTTAAGAGGTGATGCTCTTACATATTGTTGTCTCCAAAATTAATTAGGAAAATGGTTTCCTATAGAGTTTCTTAAATGAGATTTTCATGAAAATAATATGTGGTTGAATTAAGGAAATTGTCTCTTAATTTAACAAGTTTTGATTTAGAGAAATCAAAGTCTTGAATATATTATTTCCGAAATTGATTATGACAATTTAGGAAATTGTTTCCCAAAACAATTCCTTGAATAAAGTATGAAATTAGAATTAGGAAATCCGGTTCCTAATTCAATTAATGAGACTTGATAAATTAAGTCACATACATACTTTATTAAGGAAATCGTTAGTCATGACATAATAATATGTCATGAATGTGCTTAGAAAAGAAAGGATGAGACCCAAAACCCCTTACAAAATATTAAGGCCAACACCTTCCATTAATATGGTTAGAATCGGAGTTTTGTTTCTCGTTTGGGTTGATGGACACATCCATGCCCGACTTGAACCTCAACATGTTCAAACCATGGAATTAGTTTATGAATAATATAGTTGGAGTCAGAGGTCAATCATTAGTTTTGGTTGTTGGACACATCCAAGCTTGACTAAACGGTTGAATGAGCTCCAACCATATTAAAACTATTTCTTGATTAATGGGTCAGCCTTAAGCTTGGAACATCGATTTGTTGTGCCACAGCCAAGGTCGATGTAAAGAGAGGTGCAGTTGGGTGCTATGTATATTGTTGCATACTTGTTAACGAGTTAACAACCCAATGATTTATGCAAACATTCAATTAGTTGATAGCATAAAGTGATAGTTACATATATGTGATATGTAATCGGTATAATTACCTACTTTCATAGCTAAGAAAAACTTGATGGCCACAGCCATGGTGGTTCTTATCTATGGTTGGATATCAACCTATTTGGAGATGTTCCTACGATCTCCCGAATTGATAAAAAGGGTTATTCAATTTGAAAAATAAATAGGATTCTTATTAATGTATGTTGATACATTCTTTAATCATTCTTCTCACATAATCTCAATTTGTATTTCTAGGATAATCACTCGATCATGTCTTCTCTGAATTTGCGTTCCATTTTGGACACCAATAAACTGACTGGGCCAAACTTCATGGACTGGCTTCGAAACCTGAGGATAGTCCTCAAAGCAGAGAAGCTTGCCTATGTCCTTGAAGATCAACTTCCCAACCATCCTCCGGAAGGTGCAACTCCAGACCAGCTAGTGGCCTATCAGAAACATGTGACCGATTCTGAACTTGCGAGTTGCATCATGCTAGCCTCTATGGTACCTGAGCTGCAAAAGCAGCATGAGCATATGGATGCTTATACCATCATCTTCCATCTTCATGAGTTGTTTGAAGAGCAGGCGAGATCCGAAAGGTTCGAAGTCTCCAGACTCCTCTTCACCACTAAGATGCAGGAAGGCACTTCTGCCTCGCAGTTTGTGTTAAAGATGTTGGGGGTACATTGAGCGACTGAGCACACTCGGATTTGCAATGGATCATGAACTAAGTATTGACTTAATTCTGAATTGTTTGCCCAAAAGTTATTCACAATTTGTGATGAACTATCGGATGAACAAACTAGAGACCACCATTCCTGAGATGCTCAACCTACTGAAGACTGTAGAGCCTTCTGTAAAGCCGGATCAAAATGCGGTATTGTTAGTTGGTTCCTCAAAGAAAGATTCTAAGAGGAAGGCCAAAGAACAGAATAAAGGGAAGAAGAAAAAGGCCATAAAGACTGAAAAGAAACCAAAAGGAACTTGCCATCATTGTGGCAAGGAGGGTCATTGGCGAAGAAACTGCAAAGTTTATCTTGAGTCCTTGAAGAATAAGACATCCGATGCCCCATCCTCTTAAGGTATCTTCGTTATTGAATGTCACTCTATTTCCTCAAATACCTGGGTACTTGATACTGGGTGTAGCTCACATATATGTAATGACATACAGGGGCTAAGGAATAGAAGAAGACTCGTCAAAGGAGAAGCAAATTTGCGAGTTGGAAATGGAGCAAAGATTGCTGCTGTTGCCATCGGAACATATTTGCTAAAGCTCCCCACTGGACGTGTATTAGAATTGGATAATTGTTATTTTGTTCCTTCGTTAATAAAGAACATTATATCTATTTCATGTTTGAATGAAAAGGGTTATCATTTAACTTTTAGTAACAATTGTTGTTACATAACTTTAAATGGCGTTCTTTATGGAAATGGAACTTTATGCAATGGTATCTACACGTTAGATTTATCCGGTGACGTTTTCAATATCGAAGTTAGCAACAAACGTGCACGAATAGATAATCGAATAGACTCCTACACGTGGCATTGTCGTCTTGGCCATGTAAGTAAGAAACGCATGACCGAATTACACCGATGTGGAATTCTGGAATCATTTGAACCCGGTTCATTTGATACATGCGAATCATGCTTAAAAGGCAATATGACCAAATTACCCTTTTCCGGAATAGGTAATCCAGTGGGAGAATTGCTTGGTCTAATACATACTGATGTATGTGGACCAATGTCAACTCTAGCACAAGGAGGCTATAGCTACTTCATCACCTTTATCGATGATCACTCACGATTCGGGTACGTGTTCTTGATGAAACACAAATCTGAAGCTTTTGAGAAATTCAAAGAGTTCAGAAATGAAGTAGAGAAACAGCTTGGCAAAAGTATTAAGATACTTCGATCCGATCGAGGTGGTGAATACTTAAGTCAAGAGTTTCAAGATTATCTTAGGGACAATGGGATATTGTCCCAATGGATTCCGTCGTATACACCACAGCATAATGGTGTATCTGAGAGGCGCAACCGAACCTTGATGGACATGGTTAGGTCGATGATGAATCATGCAACTTTTCCAAAATCCTTTTGGGGCTATGCACTTAAGACAGCTGTTTACTTGCTAAACAGAGTCCCGATCAAGGTAGTCTCAACTACTCCATATGAGACATGGAATAGTAAGAAACCCCACTTAACTCACCATAAGATATGGGGTTGTCCCGCTTATGTGAAGCGGACTGTATCAGACAAATTGGATGCTAAGTCTGATAAATGTCTATTTATTGGATACCCTAAGGAAACGAAGGGTTACCAATTCTATCATCCCTTGGAACAAAAGGTGTTTGTTTCAAGGCATGCTGTATTTCTAGAAAAAGAATTTCTTTTACAAGAAAACAGTGGGAGTGGCATTGAACTTGATGAAGTTCAAGAAACTCCAATAGACATTACAGAGACACCTAGTCTAGACCCACAACCAATACCTCATAATGATGAGCTATTAGTTGAACCTAAAACAACACCACCTCTTCGTAGGTCTGATAGGACACTCAATATTCCAGAGAGATACGGATTTCTCATAAGTGAATCGAACGACGATGAACCTATCAGTTATGAAGATGTTCTGAAAAGTTCAGAAAGGGACAAATGGCTTGAAGCCATGAAATCAGAAATGGATTCCATGTACGAAAATCAAGTATGGGACTTGGTTAACCCACCTAAAGGGATTAAGCCCATAGGGTGCAAGTGGGTTTTCAAGAAGAAAACCGACATGGAAGGTAATGTTGTTACCTTTAAGGCTAGATTAGTGGCAAAAGGATATCGTCAAAAACAAGGAATTGATTATGACGAAACCTACTCGCCAGTAGCTATGCTAAAATCCATTCGGATGCTCCTAGCCATAGCAGCTCATTATGATTATGAGATATGACAAATGGATGTGAAAACAGCTTTCCTTAATGGAAAACTGCTTGAGGATGTATACATGATACAACCTGAAGGTTTCACATCAGTTGATAAAACCAAAGTATGCAAGCTTCGACGATCCATATATGGACTGAAGCAAGCATCTAGGAGCTGGAACATCCGTTTTGATGAGACAATTAAAGAGTTTGATTTCTCACAAAATCCTGACGAACCTTGTGTGTACAAGAAGGTTAGTCGGAGTGCAGTCGTATTCCTTGTATTATATGTCGATGACATTTTACTTATAGGAAACGATATATCAGTTTTACAAACAGTTAAAATTTGGTTATCCAAAACTTTCTCCATGAAAGACCTGGGAGAAGCAACCTATATCCATGGGATTAGAATCTATAGAGATAGATCAAAACGGTTGCTTGGTCTTTCGCAGTCTACGTATATAGACCGAGTGCTAAAAAGGTTTAGCATGTCGGAATCCAAGAAAGGTTACCTTCCCATCAGGCATGGGATCAACCTTTCAAAGTCTATGTGTCCGGGCACAAAAGATGAGAGGATTTGCATGAATAAGATTCCTTATGCATCCGCGATAGGATCTATCATGTATGCTATGTTATGTACAAGGCCCGATGTATCATATGCTTTGAGCGTCACAAGTAGATACCAGTCGGATCCAGGAATGGATCATTGGGCGGCTGTCAAGACAATCCTTAAGTACTTAAGAAGAACTAAGGATGTGTTCCTAATATAAGGAGAAGGAGATATGATAATACGTGGGTATACGGATGCCAGTTTCCAGACAGATAAGGATGACTCCAAATCTCAGTCTGGATACGTATTTACTTTGAATGGAGGTGCAGTAAGTTGGAAAAGTTCCAAACAAGACACCGTAGCGGATTCTACCACGGAAGTGGAATATATCGTAGCTTCGGAAGCAGCAAAAGAAGCAGTCTGGATCAAGAAGTTTGTCTCCGAACTTGGCGTGGTTCCGACCATTGATAAAACAGTGCCGGTTTACTGCGACAACAATGGAGCTATTGCACAAGCAAAGGAACCAAGGTCTCATCAGCGATCCAAACACGTGCTTCGCCGCTATCATCTGATCAAAGAGATTATAAGTAGGAATGATATACAAATTGAGAAAATTCCCACCGAAAGGAATTTAGCGGATCCTTTAACTAAGGTCTTGCCTCAGAGCAAGTTTGAGGGTCATGTTAGAGCCTGTGGTATTGGATACCGTAGCGATTGGCATTAGGCCAAGTGAGAGTTTGTTAGTGATATGAGAGAAGTGTCCTAAGGCAATCGCCTTATGATTGTAAACATTTATTTTAATAAATGATAATTCACTATTTGAGTATACATGTTTGTGTATTTGATTGGGATCTTAAACTCATCTACTGAATGTCCGCAATACAATTCACAGCATAAGAGAATTTGTGATGGGAACACAACTAGTGATTATCTCTAAATGTGCAATTGTGAAGTATTGAAAATATCCCTAGTCGATGAATTGATAAATACGGACACTATCAATTCTGTTGAGACTAGCATGGGTTATTCTCTAATCAGCTGATTCTCACTGGCTTGTGACATTGGGATGTCCGGAGATAAACATGGATGCTAGTTAAGGGAACTAGTTCATTGGAGTGACTAGCTGTAAAACTTCATATAGTAATCTATAAAGATATGTCACTGAAGTTATTACTGCAGCTTAAGTGCGATGTTCCTTTGACTTGCGGTGTTCAAGTCATCTTGGTCATGCAGAATTATACTTTAACATCTTAAGCAAGCATCTCCAAGGAGGTGTTGACCCAGGATGATTGGGTATAAGCCGATGTGCCCGAAGATGTTTGAACAGCCTACAACGGATTCACCACTCCTTGCGAGAAGATGTATACCCAGGCCTATCGTCGGATTGTTACTCAAAGCCTCTGGCCAGAGCATATCATGTTTAGAGTGCGAGTCTCTTAAATACATGAGAGTAATTAGAAATCCAAAGGACGAGAAAGACATTACTTGGGCTAGGTGTGACGTAGTCAGCCTAGTGGGGACTGACACAAATAGACCGTGTCCTGAACCAAGTGGGTATAAGATGGTGAAGGGAATGGGGCACGATTCATTAGAGCTGCTGAATGGTTTCGGAATTACTTCTGAGGTCAAACCGTTGATGTTTCGATTAATTGGGGGTCATGATGTACTACTAGGTGCCACTCATGACCGTTCTATAATTGGTTAATTATAGACGGCCAACATAAATCGAAAGCCTATTTAGTCACACGCACTACGAGTAATCCGAGGGATTTAAAACGAGTTGAAAATTAGATTTTTCAATCAAGAGAAATAAGTCGAATCTGAGTTAATCAGAGGCGCAACGGAAGCTAAAAATGGCTAAGTCTTTTGAAGGCTTATTGGGCGAATTAAATGAGTTCAATTCGCGACGGTACGGCTCGGTTTGGCCGGCCAAAGAGGGTGCCAACCCCCTTTGGTTTGGCCGGCCACAAAAAAGGGGAGAAACCAATTTATTTGGTTTAATTAATAAAATAAATCTAGCACGATTTGTTTTATAAATTATGGATAAATAAATTTGTGTAAAGATATTTATATAAATAAATTTATAGAAATTTATTCTTTTTTGAAAATTAAAATGATCCATGGAATGGTTTATTTTAATTTTATAAAATCAATTATGAATTGATTTTTCCATAATAAGAAAGTTTATAAATTTCTTATAAAATTTATTCCATAATAAAAGGAGAAAAGGTATTTGTTTTATTATAAAGTTAGTTATAATAAAACTTGGCTTAAACGGAATAATTAATAAGAGAATTTATAGGATAAATTTCTTATGAAAATTCCGTTAAGAGGGAGACTTGGCAAGGGAGAGGTTACTATATAAAGGAACCAAGGCTAGGCTTGAATTCCTTAATCAATTGAGTTATCAAGAGATTAACTCTCTCCCTCTCTCGCTCTTATTCTCTTCCTCCCCTTCTCCTTCCTCCTAGGGCCGGCGCCCTCCTCTACAAGCTAGGGACGGCGCACCTTCCACCCTAGGGCCGGCACACCACCTTCCTTTGAAGATTGCCGTGAGCCATCAACACCAAGGAGAAGCCAAACAAGAAGAAGAAGAAGTGGATCGCAACTCCTCTCTTCCCGGAATTTAGATTCCGTTTCTTGTTGGTTAGTTTCCATTCTTTTCTCTTGTTGTTCTAGTTGTGCCTTTAGAGAATCTAGTAGTTCTCGTCTGCACAAAACTCGTGACTTTGCGAAGTCATCCCGAAGAGAACTCGGCGTGGACGCGAATAGAGGCGGAGCTTCCAAGGGACGCTACGGTTGGATCTCGTCCCTTTCTTCGAGTTACGCGAGGTACAAAGTAAATTAGTTTACTTTTCCGTAAAGTTTTAATTTATGATCATGTCCACACATCATAAGGTTGCATGCTAGATACGTGGTTAAAATAATTTAAGAAATTATTTTATGTTAATTCTTCCGCTGCACGTAAAAATTTAAAATTTTACGAACCCGTATCCTTGTCAACATGCACCCGGTCCCAACAATATACTCAAAATATGGACACGAAATCCAAAAGTTGGAGCAATATATGCTTTGGGAGAGCAAAATTTCATCAATGATCCAGATCCAGAAAAGTTGTTGATGTCGAGACACTCGAGGTTATCCTATAAAGCTTCAGTAAAGTTGATGATGCATCTTTGACTAATGAGGGGACAACCTTCTTGGATGAGCAATTTGATTGTATCTATAAGAAACTTCAAGAGATGAACATTAATCTAATATGCAGTGATAAAAGTTAAGGAGGAAATCCATGGTTGAGGGCCTTGGTATTCTTGATCCTTCTTCAGTTAGAACAAAGGGATGTGGGAAGAGATTGAAATCATCAAAGGAGAAATCAAGCTCAAATTATAGGTTATGTCATGGTTGTGGACATTGAGAAGTGTCACATGACAAGCGCAATTGTCCAAATTTGCAGCAAAGGTATATGTGCAATAAGAATTCATATCTATTATAATTTTACTTGCATATACAAACTTATTTGATTACATTTTGTATATATGTTAATGTGTTAATCATCAGATCAATTGAAGATAATAATTATAACAGTGTTGACACATATGAACCAGATTTGGCATCTGTAGCAGGTATTGTCATAGTTTTAATTTATTAAATTATAGTGTTTTATTGTGAAAATGCAGGTTCTAATTGTCTTTGTTGTTGTAGGTTCTAATAACATGCGCTAGGATTCTTGGTATTATCTTTGGTTGGTATTCATATATTTTTTTTGTATGTTTAATTGGTTTAGTGCATATATATTTATATGTGGGTGTTTGGGACGATGCATGGAAACAATTTATTAGGGAAAGCATCTTTAGCTTCAATTGTTTAAACCTTAGGAGGCAACAATAGCATAAAGTTAACAGAAAAGTAAACAATCAGACATAAGGCAATGCTTAAGATAATGTGGGATGACAAAAGTCAATATTGAACATTGACTAACATTTCAATCAATCTAGCTTTGCAGTAGCAATAAAATCATGCTGAAGATTTTCCCAATGAGGAAATACCAGTGCCAAATTTTAGCTGGATGATCAATCACGTAAATAGTTGGGGCTAACACTACACTACTTAATGATAATCAAATTGTATGATTGACACAACTTCCTACTAGCTAGGACACTAATGAACTATGTTCAATTGGTGAAGCCAAATCGTAGATGAATTCTGTGGGAGTGTCTATTGAACTCTCAATACAACTTTTAACAAATAGGACTTCTTCATTCAACTTGCCGTATTAAAAGTCTGGTTGTGAGATTGTCCTTTCTAAGTCATTACACTTTTTTATTCATCAAAAAAGAAGTATTCGGTTATTATTAATTCTTTTGGGAGCAAATTGTTAGTGATATGAGAGAAGTGTCCTAAGACAATCGCCTTATGATTGTAATCATTTATTTTTTAATAAATGAATATTCACTATTTGAGTATACATGATTATTTGATTAAGATCTTAAGCTCATTTACTGAATGTCCGCAATACAATTCACAACATGAGAGAATTTGTGATGAATTCACAAATAGTGATTATCTCTACATATGCAATTGTAAAGTATTGAAATTGTCCCTAGTCGATGAATTGATAAATACGGACACTATCAATTCTGTTGAGACTAGCATGGGTTATTCTCTAATCAGCTGATTCTCACTGGCTGGTGACATGGAGATGTCCGGAGATAAACATGAATGCTAGTTAAGGGAACTAGTTCATTGGAGTGACTGGCTGTAAGACTTCATATGGTAGTCTACATATAGATATGTCAGTGAAGTTTTTACTGCAGCTTAAGTGCGATATTCCTTTGACTTGCGGTGTTCAAGTCATCTTGGTCATAGAGACTTATACTTTGACATCTTAAGCAAGCATCTCCAAGGAGGTGTGGACCCAGGATGATTGGGTATAAGCCGAAGTGCCCGAAGATGTTTGAACAGCCTACAAAGGATTCACCACTCCTTGCGAGGAGATGTATACCCGAGGTCTATCGTCGGATTGTTACTCGAAGCCTCTGGCCAGAGCATGACATGTTCAGAGTATGAATCTCTTAAATACATGAGAATGACTAAGTCGTTTAAAGACTTAATGGGTGAATTACTAAGTCTTTTAAAGACGCATCGGAAGCATAGAATGACTAAGTCTTTTAAAGACTTAATGGGTGAATTAAATAAGTTTAATTCATTAAGAAGATTTGATCCAATTGGGGTTAGATGGGCCGGCCAAGGAGGTGGCCTCCTCTTTTCTTGTCATGGCCGGCCACCACCATAAGAGGATAAGGTTATTTTGGTTTGTTTTATAAAATAGACCAAAGGTTGGTTTATTTTATAAAAGGTTATATAAATTTTATAAATTTTTATATAATGAGCCATGAGTTGGTTTATTTAATAAAATTTATATAATGAACCAATGGTTGGTTTATTTATAAATTTTTATATAATGAACCAATGGTTGGTTTGTTTTATAAATTTTATATAATCATGCCAAAAGAAAGAGAGCCTTGATTATGGATTGATTGAGAAATTATTCCATAATCAAGAAGAAGAAGCTTGATCATGAGAGCCTTGATTATGGATTGATTGAGAAATTATTCCATAATCAAGGAGAGGTTTGCTTGGGAATTAAGAAACCTCTCCCTATATAAAGGACCCAAGGGGTGCCATGGAAGATGATCCATCCAAGAATTGCTTGGGCTCTCTCCTCTTCTTCTCTCCCTCTCTCTTGGCCGGCCATAGGCCTTCCTTCTTTCTTCTTGCCGTGAGCACAAGGAGAAGCATCAAGGCGACGAAGTTCTTCCTTGCGACGATCTTCCTCTTCGGCCAACCTTGGTGGTGAGTCTTTCGATTTGATTACTCTCTCGGTTTTCGTCGTGTTCACGGAGAATCTAGTAGTTCTCTGAACACGAAACTCGTGGCTTAGCGAAGTCATCCCGACGATACTCGGCGTGGATACGAATAGAGGCGGAGCTTTCAAGGGACGCTAACGGTTGGATCTCGTCCCTTCTTCCAAGTTACGCAAGGTAATTCGTAGAGTAATTTCCTTTTCTGCAAAAATTTTATATTACGATTATGTGAACACATTGCATGCTTAGGATATGTGTTAGAATAATTTAGGAAATTATTCATGCTTTTGTTTCCGCTGCATGTAATTATGTAACAATTACAATACGTGTCCGCGTCGGCATGCACCCGGTCCCAACAGTGGTATCAGAGCCGGTTAGTGTTCGACATAATCATATAATTGTTTTGCGGAAAACTTTGTCATGATCTCAATTTTGAAAAAATTTTCAATTATGGAAACTTTCCAATTATGGTAAATTTTAGATTTAGGAATTTCAAAGTTTGGAAATCCTCATGAAATTTCGCAAACTTTTGAAATATCTCTGTTTCTGAAATTTTATGATAATTGTGAAAACTTTCCATTTTTGGAAACTTTCCAATTTTGGAAATTTCCTAATTTTGGAAATTTTCCAATTTTGGAAATACGTAAGTTTTCTTTGTACCAGAAACTTACAATAATTCTGAAAACCTTTTAATTTTGGAAACTTTCCATTTATGGAAAGCTCGTAATTTGGGCACTTTCTTTTCATGAAAGTCTAGACATTTTATGGAAACATTAATTGACAATTAAATTCAAATTGGTTTTTAAATTATTAACAAAATTCTTTACTTTGGGGAGTGCCTCGGGGAGCCACCCAAATTAAAGTTAGTTGTTATAATTTAATTTCCTATTTTGAATATGAATTGTTAAAATTGATTTGGGTAGGCCTCGGGGAGCCATCCAAATTATATTATTAACAAGTTCTTTAATTGTCAAGTTTAATTTGGTTATGCCTCGGGAGCAGGCCAAATTAGATTTACAACAAATTTCTTTTCTTTGGGGAGTGCCTCGGGGAGCCACCCAAAGTAAATAATTTGTTGTAATTAATTATCCATAAATAAAATATGTGATCAAATCTTGAAATTTTTGAGGTGATTCTCAAACGATAATTTCCTTATTTGATTTATGAGGTGATGCTCTTACATATTGTTGTCTCCAAAATTAATTAGGAAAAATTGTTTCCTATAGAGTTTATTTCCTTAAATAAGATTTTCATGAAAATAATATGTGGTTGAATTAAGGGAATCTGTCTCTTAATTTAATAAGATTTGATTTAGAGAAATCAAAGTCTTAAACATATTATTTCCGAAATTGATTATGACAATTTAGGAAATTGTTTCCCAAAACAATT